>CAUYPK010014549.1:0-10165 GCA_963574355.1 Loris lydekkerianus
TTAAAGCCTATTGCGTCTGCGAACAGGATTGCAACGCCTGCTTTTTTCTGCTTTCCATTTTCCTGGAATATAGATGACCATCCCTTCACCTTGAGTCTATATTTGTCTTTTAATGTAAGATGCGATTCTTGGATGCAGCAGTTATCTGGCTTGAGTTTTTGTATCCATTCAGCCAACCTGTGCCTCTTTAGAGGACAATTTAAACCATTCACATTAATTGAGAATATTGATAAGACTTTCGAGAGTCCGGTGGACATTTTTAATCCTTTTCTGACTGTGGGAGTTGGAATTTGATCAAAATTTTTTTGGGTGGGTTTACTTTTCTGGTGGAGAATTACACTTGTCTTTATGGAGGATAGGTCTAAGAATGTCCTGGAAAGCTGGTTTAGTTATGGCAAATTTCTTCAACATGTGAATGTCTTTGAAGTATTTAATTTCTCCGTTATCAATGAAGCTCAGTTTAGCTGGGTACAGGATCCTGGGTTGAAAGTTATTTTGTTTTATGAGATTAAAAGTTGATGACCAACCTCTTCTAGCTTGAAAGGTTTCAGCAGAGAGATCTGCAGTTATTCTAATATTCTTCCCCTTGTAGATAATGGTTTTCTTTCGTCTGGGAGCTTTCAGAATTTTCTTCATATTAACTTTAGTGAAATTGATTACGATGTGTTTGGGGGATGTCTTATTTGGGTTGCGTCATGTGAAGCCACTTCATCACTTTCGGGGATCCCTGTAAGACAAATATTGGTTTTCTTCGAATTATCCCAGTGCTCTCTGAGAGAGTGGGCTGTTTTGGCTCTCCATTTCTCTTCTTCTTTGAGGGTTTGGGAGCATTCGAAAGCTTTATCTTCAGTGTCAGAAATCCTTTCTTCTGCTTGCTCCATTCTGTTACTGAGGGATTCTACTGTGTTTCTCAGATCTTTGAGGGATGCAACTTCTTGTCTCAATGTGTCAAAATCTTTGGTCATTTGGTCTTTGATCCATTGAATTCTTGAGATAAATTTTGCAAGTGTAATTTGTTCTTATTTGGTATCTAGATCCTAAATTCAATTTCTGATATCTCAGCTATTTGTTTGTGCATGGGATCTTCTGCTGTTTCTGCTTCATAGATCTTTGAGGGAGTTGATCTACTCTGATTATTCATATTGCCAGAGTTTTTCTGTTGATTTCACCTCATGATTGTTTTTCACTGTTGCCTCTGGCTGTCCTCAGAGTTGGGGAGATGTCTCTCCAAGATTATACCCCAGTGGGATCACTCCATTGTTGCTGGATCTTTGTAGGGAGTGACCCTGTGTAGTTTCTCTGGGGCTGCTCTAACTAGGGAGTTCTGGTTGTGGAAGCAGCTCCGGTGTGTGACACACCCTGATCCAGCAACAGGGCTGGGGGTGGTGTGCATGGTTCTCGGAGTGCATGGCTCCCAGTGACTTTGGAACAGAGAGCCCAAGGCTCCAGCAGTCTCTGGCCAGGAGAAGGGCTCTGCGCAGAGGCAGGGAGGGCTCCAGAGGGCACGCAGCTACCAGAGTCCCTGGCCAGATGAATGGGCTTGTGTGGAGGTTTGGAGGACACAGGACAGGGGACGCAGGGTTGCATGGCTCCCACAGTTTCTGGTCAGGGAAGGCAGAGGCCCAGTGGATACAGGTCACTGGTCGGGGGTCGCTGCACAGCTCTTATGGAGGTCTTGGCGGCGCCAAGCCCAGGAGTTTGAGGTTGCTGTGAGCTGTGATGTCACAGCACTCTACCCAGGGCAACAGCCCTAGGCTCCAGTGTGCTAAAACCGTTTCACTCTGCCCCTAAGGATTAAGGCTATAAGGCAGCTCAGTCCCCGCCTTTAGGCTGCTCAGTCACTAAGTTACTTTGTCCTGTTCGATCCTTGCTCTGGGACCCTGAGGGCAGAGCTTGCTGGGGCAGTTCTTTCACAATGGCTTCCTGCGCCCAGCTCAGTGGCTCGGTCTGGGGCCCCAGACAATGCTCAAAGTTCTCCACACTCCTGCTCAAGCTCTCCCCACGGCAGTTCAACTGAGTGCCAAGTCCAAGAACACCAAAACAGTTCACAGGTAAGGCCTTTCTGGTTTGCATTCTCACTGCTGCTTGTACTTACAGTTGCCGGTGTGATTAGGTCGATCGAATACACGCATCCACTTGCCAGTTTTCCACTGTTTTTGTCGTCCTCTTGGGGTCTAGAAATCCCTTGATGGCTCCCTGTATCCTCAGAGGGTTGATTATAGGCAGATCACACCAGCCAGAGATGCCTGGAGTCTTGTCTCCCCAGACTTGTTTTGCCCAGTTGTAGGGAAGCTCTTACTCGGCCGCCATCTTTAATGTATCTCTAGTTATGAAATTTTATGTGTAAACAATCAGTTGGTTCTGCTGAAGAAATTAAAATGCAGATTCTGATTAAGTCTTGGGTGAGGCTTGATCTGCTTTTCTAACAATCTCCTAGGTTATGCCAATGCTGTTGGTCTGTGACCCATACTTAAAGTAGCAGAGTTTGGGAATCTACTGCCTCCTTTTAAAAGGAATCAGAATGTTTCTTATATCCACTCTTCATCTTCCCCCCAGTTTTCCGTGATATCTTGAGGACTTCCATAATTTACAAGTCTCATCTATAAATTCTCTTAGTCCTCTATAGTGGAAATTTATTTGATTCAGAGGTCTCGCACTCTTGTGCAAGAACTAAGTTACTATTACTCTCCCCTTGCCTTGGGCTTTAATTCCTTCTTTTAAATTTTTGTATTTTTTTTTTTTTGACAGTTTTTGGCCCAGGCTGGGTTTGAGCCCACCACCTCCGGCATATGGGGCTGGTGCCCTACTCCTTTGAGCCACAGGCACTGCCCTGTATCTATTTTTTAAATTCTACAAACATGACATTACTATAATGAAAATTTTAAAAGAAAAAAAGGTCACATTTAATCTTATTATCCTAACAAATAAGTTGTTTTTAGTTTTTTGGTTTTTTTTTTCTTTTCTTTGACTCTTTGTCTATACTGGTACATAATATTTCCTAATTGTAATCTTAGCAGAGATCACTTTATGTTGTTATTGGTGAAAGGGCTTGAACATTTTCTTTGATACTGATTAAGGAGGATTAATCAGTTACTGTTCATTTTAGTGTTAAGAATAGTAAACCATGTCACACTTTCTGGGGGCAAGACATGATTGCAAGAGGGACTTTACCTAACAATTGCAATCAGTGTAACCTGGCTTGTTGTACACTCAATGAATCCCCAACAATAATAAAAAAAAGAATAGTAAATCAGATAATAAAAGGGGTTTTGAATTGGAATGAGACTACCAAGATAGTATTAGAAATATAGAGATAGTGAACTAGAAAATCAATGCACCAAATTAAAATACAGAACAAGAATATAAGAGATCAGACTGACATTGCAAAACTGAAATCAAGAACAGAGGAGAGTAGTAGCGGGCTTGGGAAGTCAAGATCAACATCTCTTGAAGTCAGATAGGAGATCAGGAAAGCAGTTTGTTCAGTTTCATCAAGTAAAAGATAAAGAACAGAAAGCCTTGCAGCTTAACTATAATACTTTATTTCCAGCCTTCCAATTGCATAGGCCGATGTTTTTTTATTAATATAATAGTTTTTGAACTCACTGTTGAATGCTATAATGAAATATTTCAGAGCTATCTTGATTCTACACATTAAATGTGTGCCTGAAAAGTTCTGTTCAGAGAAAATGTGATATGGTATTATTTTTCCATAGACATACATTATAAATAAATAAAAATGATTTACCTCCAAAAAATGGCCCTAAGATACAATGATACTTAGGAATGCAGCAAAGTTTTACAATCAAATGTGTAAATGAAATGCATTCTTCTGATAATGTAATAGTAAGTTTTGAAGTGGGTTATAGAAACAGCATGCTAGCTGAGATGAGTGAGATAATATCCTTAAAAATATAGAAAAACAGATATGTATGATATTGAAGACCTCATATTCTTAATAATAATTCCTTCCTGGGACATATCTAAAGGTTTATCATCAGCCACTAAAATAAATAAAATTAAATATCAAGTAGTCCCTGGGATTTTAGTTAAAAATGTTGATATGGATATTCTAATGCAATAGCTCCTACCTAACAATAAAATGCTGTTAAGAATTATCACCCTAGATCTTTCATCTCCTCTCCTATTCAGATTGAATATACATATGAGGAACTTTGCAGGGAATCCAAATTTATTGTTGCAATGAATTTTTTTAATGAGTTTATTGTTAGTCTGTTGGAAATGAAGATGGTACACAATGTATACTCAGTTCTTGAATATTCAGTATACTTGTTGGGATAGATGGTTTGTGGGCTTTTTCCCCTGGAATGTAGTTTTAGGATTTTTGAGATGGGAAGAGAAGTTGAAGAGATTTTTTTAAAGGTTGATTGTTCTTGGGGACAGTTCTATTTTTCTTAGCATATTGCGTGCATTGAAGTTAATTTTTGTCAACAGCAAAAATTGTGCCTAATACAGCATTGTTGTCTGGGGCTTAGTAGGAGATAAAAACAAATATAAGAAATAGACATTCATTTAATGAGTTTACAAACTGCCATAATATATATGCTTTATCTGTCAACTGGCAATAAAATGCAGGATATGAGAAATGTATGGTATAGGCAACAAATAGTATATTAACTTGGAGTGAAAGATCACCATTTGCTCTATTGCCCAGAGAATGCTTAAGGGAGGAGGTGGGGGCTCAAAAATGGATAATATTTGTGAAGGAGTATTCCCATCTGTAAGTATGTTCTCTTACCAGATAAATATTTTCACTACTGTACTGATTGATTTTCTTCTTTTCTACCCATTTCTTCAGGTATACAATCTCCCCATCCCTTATGCTCAAGCTGGTCCCTATAACTGATTCTTTACATTATTTTGAAAATTGACAGTAGAGCCTGAGGTTAAACATCAGTGGCCTCTATCTAGTCCTTGTCCATGCAATAGGAAATTGGATTCATTTCTGCAGTTCCTCTGTAACCATCACCAATTTTTCCTGTCACCAAGTAACTAATTGCTGATTTTGAGTGTTTTCCTAGTAACTAATTCCTGATTTTGTGTGTTGGAGGGAGGACCTATTATGGCTGCTTATTTCAACAGCCTCCCCCCACCCTTTCATTTCTGTTGGCTTTTGGGAGTCTCACCTGTTCTTATTATTTTGGGTTAGTATGAGGGTACATATGATTAGGTTACATTAGTGTTTGTAAGGTAAAGTCTGAGTTGTGGTCCTTTGGTAAGGAGTCCTTCAGTAAGGAGTCTCATCTCTCTATTGTCCTTTAATTTGATTGCTTTTAATTAAAGAAATTCTTCAAAGTTTCTGACCATTAAAATAATATTTTCCTGTTCTCTGTCTCTGTTGTGGATTTATTCTTGCACTTGTTCTGTTATTTTTTGAGGTAATTAAATGAGTTCAATCTACTGTTTTCAACTCAAGTTCATCTACTGTAGAATAATGGTTAATAATATGGACTCTAGAATCAGATTACATAAGTTCAAGTCCTGCTTTCTCTACTTTGGAGATGCTTAACCTTATGCAAATTATTTAAACTATATATGCTACAGGTTCCTACCCATTAATGTTACTTAACTTTTAGGGTTGTCTGAAGATTAAATACACTACACTACATTTACATTAATTCATGTAAAATTCCTGCACATGATAGGTATTCAATGAAGTTCACCTATTATTATTTCTAAAAATGCAAAGATAAGATCAATTTTCCTTTATGTTGTTTTTTTAAACTTTATTAAAATATAATTGTCATACAGTTAAATGCATATATTTGGAATAAGCGTACAATCGAGTAAGTTCTGACTACACACACACACACACACACACACACACACACACACTTACAAACTCATTATCACAATCAGGATAATGAACATACTTATTATTCTCAAAATGTTACTTGTGGTCTTTTATAATCTCTTATTAGCCCCCTTCATCAGATAGCCATTGATCACTGAATATCAGTATAGATATCAATATATTCTATATATTGCAATATATAGAATTTTATGTAAATGAAATAATAGAGTATTTCTTTCCAATCTGCCTTCTTTAACTCAGCTTAATTCCCTGACGTCCAACCAAGTTGTTGCACATATCTATAATTTTTTTAATTGCAAGTAATATTCTATTGTATTGGATATACTACAATTTGTTTACCTATTCATCTGGTTTTTTGTTTTTTTTTTTCTATTCATCTGTTGATAGACATTTTGATTATTTCCAGTTTGGAGCCATTATAAGTAAACTTGCTATGAGTATTCATGTGTGTCTCTTTGTATGGACATGCTTTAATTTCTCTTGATAAATACCTAAGAAATGAAATGGCTAGTTTGGGTGGTAGGTAGTGCTGTGGTTTAGATATGGTTTATCCCTAACAAAAATCAGGTTAGAATTTGATCCCTAGTGAAGGTGGTGTTGGGAATTGAGGCCTACTGGGAGATGTTTAGGTTATGGGAGTGGGTCCCTTATGAATGGCTTGGTGCTGTTCTTGCTGTAGTGAGTAAATTCTTGCTCTTGAAAGACTGGATTAGTTCTTGGGTGTGGAGTTGTTAATAAAGTCAAGATGCCCCTTTGGTCTATTTTTGTCTATTTTGTCTATTTGCATGTGTCCAATTGCCCTTTGACTTTCTCCACCATGTTATTATGCATCATGAAAGCCCTTACCAAAAGCCAGGGATATGCCCTTGTACATCTTAGCTTGTAGACCTGTGAGCTAAAGAAACTTCTTTATAAATTACTCAGTCTTAATTATTCTGAAATAGCAACACAGAATGGAGTAGGATAGGTAGTACCACCTACACATTTAAATTCTCAAGAAATTGCCAAACTGTTCTCCTGAGTAGTTATAGCATTTCATTTTATATTACCAGCAGGAATGTACATGAGTTCCAGTTCTTCCATATGTTGGCCCACATTTAGTATATCAGCCTATTTTAATAGGTATGAAGTGGCTTTAATTTGCATTTTATGATAACTAATAATTTTAAGCATTTTTTATTATTAAATCATAGCTATGTACATTAGTGCAGTGATGGGGTACAATGTGCTGGTTTCATATACAATCTGAAATATTTTCATCAAACTGTTTAGTATAGCCTTCATGGCATTTTCTTAGTTGTTGTATAAAGACATTTGAATTCCGCATTTAGTAAGTTTCGCCTGTACCCATTCTAAGATGCACCATAGGTCCCACCAATTACCCTCCTCCACCTTAACCTCCCCCTTCCCTCCCCTCCCCTCCATTTTGAGCATTTTCAATGTGCGTGTCATCTCTGTATTCTTCTTTTTTTTTTTTTTTTAAACAAAAACCTGTTCAAATCTTTTGCTCATTTTAAAATTGGGCTATTTTCTTAGTATTGAGTTAGAAACTCTTCTCTGTATTATGTAAATAAGGTCCTTTTCTCAGCTTTACTGAAGTATAATGGATAAAATTATATATATTCAAGGTGAACAACATATTTCAATATATGTATACATTGTGAAATGATTACAATGAATTTAATTAATATACATACCCATCACCTCACATAATTATCTTTTTGTGGTGATAATAATATTTACTCTCTTAGCAAATTTTGAGTATACAATAGATTATTAACTATGATCATCATGGTGTATATTAGATCTCCATAACCTTGCAGTAAATCTGTATACATCACTTTGGGAGTATTGACATCTTAACAATATTAAGTCTTCTAATTTATTAACTTTTTGCATTTATAATTGTTAAAAGGTACTAGTGTGTTATCTGTGTGACCAAACATATATAAATTTTACAAAGAGTTATTTCTTGCATCTGTTTATGTAACTTCACTGGATCTTAGTAACCAATTATTAAATCTTTACATCAGTTCTCAGGGAAAGGCATAATTTAGAGAATAGAAGATAAATGATTATCTGATTATAAGTATTCATGAAAAGAAAATCTTTATGGCTTAAAAACTTAAATTAAATAATTTATTGATGACAAATAGGGTTATTTAAACATTTCATAATATTACCTGAGATATACTTAAATCTGGCTTGTTTTGCTCACACTGAAATAAATTTTACTCCTATTGATCAAAAACCAGTTTGTATATTCACATTGCTTAAAATTGTGTCTTGTTGAACAGAGAATCTGTTGGGTTTTATTTCCTGAAGATTATCTGTGAACATTTTAAATCCTCAGAAAATATTGGGAAAGCTCTGCTATTCAACGTCGGTGTGCTTTTACAAAGGAAGGAGGAATTACTTGCCAAGGAGAAGATTGAAGAAATCATTTTAGGTCAGTAGGATTTCTGTGGGTGTTTGAGAAAGGTGTTAATCTGGATATAATTCTAAGATAGATATCAGAAAAATACCATAATCCTCAGGTTAACAGATTTCACTCACATTTTTTCCTTCTTCATGGTCTTCAACAGTAATGCCTCACCTGTCCAGATCCCACAAATCCGGTAAGCTGGAATAGGAAACTAAACAAAAATAACTAAACATCAACAAAAACAGACAAAGTGAGCTTAAAGGTCATGTGTAGTGAAAAATTGTGAGGTTACAAGCCTAGATTGATATCTCCTATTTGATCTTAAATTATCTGTGTGCTTTGGAAAAATCAATATGTCTATATCTTATTTTTTCAACTATAAAATGAAGATTATGAACTAAATTCTTTGGATTAACTATATTTTATTTTTAGGGATGTGATCTTGCTATGTTGCCCAGGTTGGCCTTTAAGTCCTGAGCTCAAGGGATCCTCTTCTCTCAGCTCCCAAGTAGTTCGGACTACAGACATTTGCCACCATGCTTGGCTAAATTCCTGGCTTTTAAAATTTTTTAGTAGCAACATCATTTTGTGATGCAATGCTATATCAACTTCACCTTGAATAAAATAGATTCAACTTTCTGGTTAAAACAGAGATATGGAACTGTATCTGCTGAGCTTTCTTCTAAACTTCTACCTCTCTGAAGAACTTATATATCCTGAAGAACACAAATAGTATGATCCCTTTATTAGAAAATTCTCTCCACTGCCTCATCCTTCCTACTCTGCACATGTATAGAAATATAACTGGAATGACATTCACTAAATTTTATCAGTGGGGGGTTATTTTGAGTGGTGACATTTTAGGTGAAGTGTTGCTTTCTTCTTTTTTTAATTTTAATTTTTACATATACATGTGTTAATTACGTTCCCAATTTTTCCCTTCACAAAATTAAAAAGACTTAGAATTTAATAACAATAACAATGTTTAAGATAAGGATTAGAAACAAAAACCTCATAAAGGTTTCTTCTTTATACTTTACCATATGGCTTGAATTTTTACAGTATGTATCATGTTTTTCTAGAAACAGTCATTGAATTTTTTTATTATAATTATTTAGTATATCGGTTTTTCTTTTATTGTTGTTGTACATTTTTCTTATTTTTTTTTTATTAAATCATAGCTCTGTACATTAATACGATCATGGGGCACCAGACACTGGTTTTATAGACCGTTTGACAAATTTTCATCACACTGGTTAACATAGCCTTCCTGGCATTTTCTTAGTTATTGTGTTAAGACATTTACATTCTACATTTACTAAGTTTCACATATACCCTTGTAAGATGCACCGCAGATGTAATCCCACCAATACCCCTTCCTCCGCTCGCCTCCCCCCCCCTCTTCCCTTTCCCCCTTCCCCCTATTCTTAGGTTATAACCCAGTTATAGCTTTCATGTGAAAGTCATAAATTAGTTTCGTAGTAGGGCTGAGTACATTGGATACTTTTTATTCCATTCTTGAGATACTTTATTAAGAAGAATATGTTCCAGCTCCATCCATGTCAACATGAAAGATGTAAAGTCTCCATCTTTCTTTAAGGCTGCATAATATTCCGTGGGGTACATATACCACAATTTATTAATCCATTCATGGATCGATGGGCACTTCACCTTTTTCCATGACGTAGCAATTATGAATTGGGCTGCAATAAACATTCTGGTACAAATATCTTTGTTAAGATGTGATTTTTGGTTTTCTGGGTATATGCCTAGTAGAGGAATTATAGGATTGAATGGCAGATCTATTTTTAGATCTCTAAGTGTTCTTCAAACATCTTTCCAAAAGGAATGTATTAATTTGCATTCCCACCAGCAGTGTAGAAGTGTTCCCTTTTCTCCACATC
>CAUYPK010014551.1:0-12320 GCA_963574355.1 Loris lydekkerianus
TGAGCCCTGTGCTGACTTGCTCAGGTGAAATCATTTGCCTGATTCTGCACCTGCACGGCAGGTTTTCCAGAGCACGATGGCCCAGGGACGCGTCTTCATACAGGGCAAGAGAGCGGGAGCCCCGGAAGCGGGTGTCTGGACAGTGGAGCAAGGATGGGAGGCGGGAGAAGGAAGGAAAGTCGGGAGGTCTAAGTGTTCACCTTGGACTTGGCCACCTCCAAGACTTTCAGTGTTTATATGTGTACATGCATTTGTATGTGTGTGTGTGTGTGTGTGTGTGTACATACATATGTGTATGTGTATATATACATATATATATATGTGTATAATATATTTTTTGACAGGATCTTGTTCTGTCTCCTGCACTAGAGTGCCATGATGTCATCATAGTTCACCGTAACCTCCAACTTCTGGGCTGGAGAGATCTTTCTGCCTCAGCCTCCCATGTACCTGGGACTACAGTCATGCACTACCATGTCGGGCTAATTTTTGTATTTTTTATAAAGACAAGGTCTCACTCTTGCTCAGGCTGATCTCAAACTCCTGGCTTCAAGAAATCCTCCTTCCATGACCTCCCCAAGTCCTAGGATTACAGGTGTGAGTGACTGCACCTGGCCTACTGTTTATATATTTTACATTTCCATCTTCACTGTTTATACTTGGAGCTTTCATTTGGAAGTGTTTGCTTTAAAAAAAAAATTTTTTTTGGTTGAAATTTTATTTATATATTCAAAATTCAGATTTTTGAAAGGGTAATCCTTTATCTGATTAATTGCAGGACTGATTATGCCAGCAAATGATGAGAAACAACCCAAGTATCAACAGTCTGATTTAAGCAAATTATAGTAGAACCACGACACGGTGTGTCATAGTTATAAAACCCTTAACCAGGAAGTGCTCCAACGCTGTGATAGGTATGAAAACCCTCTCGCCCATTCTGGTCTCTTACCTGCTCGTTTCCCACCTCCTCCATAGATAATTTCTTATATATTCTCTCTCAGAGTTTCTTTATGCACAAGTTAATAGAAATATAGATTTCCGTTTTTCTCCTCTTTTATATAAAACGTATATATTATACTTTAATGCTGTGCTGTCTCTTTTTTTACTCAGTAATATACCTTGGATCTCTTTCCAAGATAAAAGCCTTTCATGTGTCCAAAGTCGTCTTTTACAGCCGGTAATAGTGTTTTAAAGTTTTCTTCATGTTGGCCTGGTATGGTGGCTCACACCTATCATCCTAGCACTCTAGGATGCTGAGGCAGGAGGATCTACTTGGGGTCAGGAGTTTGAGACCAGCCTGAGCAAGAGACTCCATTTCTACTAAAAATAGAAAAAACTAGCCAAGGGTTGTGGCAGGAGGCTGAGGCAAGAGGATCACTTGAGCCCAAGAGTTTGAGGTTGCTGTCAGCTGCGATGACACCAGGGCACTCTAGCCAGGGTGACAAAGTGAGACTCTGTTTAAAGAAAAAAAAGTTTTCTTCATGGAGATCTTGCACATTTCTTATTATGTCTATTTCTAGGTGTTATGTTACTTTTGTTGCTTTCGTATTCTCTTCCATTCTGCCTTTTAATTGGTCGTTTGTTTTATATGTACGAATTTCTGCTTTTTAACTCTTCGCTCTTTTACTTCTCTTTCCACAGACTCTGTGAAGATTCTGTTCTTTTGTCCCAGGTTTCTCTTTACCATGTTCTGACCCTTTGGGGGATGGCCACTGAAGGCTGCAGTGTTCTCAGGCTTCTCACCCTGAGATAAGGATCTTCTTCATGACAGCAGAGAGGGATCATAATTCAGAGGCTAAATAGAAGGGTATTGCTGGACTGCAGCTCAACCAAAACGAGGCAAAAACTTCACAGAAGCTGTCCTGTCACATACGACAATACAGCCCATGTGCGTCTGTCACGATTTTTGATTTGTCAGTTGAACTACAGTCTCGCTTTCTTTGGTGCTCATAGCCCATTACACTTAACATTTTGGGGAACTCAATGGAAAACGTTTTTATGTATTTAGTTTGGGGCCAGCTCAGCACCTGTGAGCCCATGTATCAGTCGCGTCTTTCGGCACAATTATCTGAATTGCCTGCTATGGTAAGGACATACATTTTTAATGCAACATAATTACAATAAATGCTTTGCTTTCCTGTATTACTTGTAGGCAGTCGTAATAGGCCAGCAGGGACATATAGTATCAGGCCTATTACATAATCCTTACTTCAATGAAGCTATAAGTGCATAGCTTTTAAATGGGACAACCTCACACAGTAATTTTCCAAAAAATTCGGACCCTAAATGTTATTCAATCAAAGCTGAAATATTTGAGGCCAAGTAGCATTCCCTTTCAATAAAAAGGCCTACATTTTCATAATAGTCTATAATAACTGCTCCCAAAACACAGCAAAAATATTTTTCAAAATCAAGTTTCTATTATTCACGGGGAAATTATAAGATTGGTGGCTCTTCCTAGGCCAGATTTCTTTCTCAATGCCTGTTTTCCAGTTATTTCAGGTTTCACTGGCGGCTTCCTCATAGCCCACTGGGGAGAAATGAGAAATCATGAGATTTGGAGAATTGGTTAAAAAATTACAGTCTTAGAACTCATCTAATCTGACGGCCTCGTTTCACAGGTAAAGAAATCAAGGAAGAGGATGGTTAAGTGACTTGCCTGACACTGCGCAGAGACTTCCCAGGAGCCAGCACTGGGGTCACTCCTTGCAGCACATCAGGACGTGACTTTGTGAGCGTGAATGAGAAAACACGCTGGTGGCTCTGTCCTGGCAGAGATGTGACAACTGCTAGTAACATTTCAGACATGGATACAATACTTCTTCAGCAGATCCTTCTCCTATTACGCAATCTCATTCACTCCCACAGTTGTCATAACCACAGTGTAATCAATGGCTTAAATTAGTACAGCCAGCCCCGACCTCTTCTATCTATGCCGTCTCTCTCTCTCTTTTTTTTTTTTGCAGTTTCTTGCTGGGGCTGGGTTTGAACCCTCCACCTCCGGCATATGGGGCCAGCGCTACTCCTTTGAGCCGCAGGTGCTGCTCCCCCTCCCCCCCCACCCCCCCGTCTCTTGTACTGTAGCTCTACCCACCTAATTCATGACCAATTCAAACAGGATCTTTCTGAAACTGAACTTTTTAATTTCCACCAAATCAACTTTTTAATTTTCCCCTGAAAAATGGAAACCTGATTTTGAAAAACTTTAATTCCCACCTATATTTCCTGTTTTGTTTTCTAGCTCGATAATCACTCAGTTGTGTCAGTCTTAACCTGACCCTTCATATCTCATTTATTATCAATTTCTGTGGCTCCAGATGTTTTCTCATCCGTTCATCTCTGTGTACACGTGTCTTGGTGACCCCTCCCCTGGACTCTGCATTTGTTTCTCTCTTCTTCAAATTATCCATCCTCCAAACTACCTTCCAAGCCATTTTTCCCGAAAGTAAATGTTGTTTTGCGATGCCCCTGACCCACGTGGCATGCCCCTGACCCATGTGGCATGATTATTTGAGGTCCTTCACAATCTGTGCCATGGGCCTAAATTCTTCTCCCTAAAGCTTCTCAATAGTAGGTTCTACAAAACACAAAAATACTTGCAATTCTTTGAACTTATTAAGCTATTTCATGTCTTCGCACATACAGCACCCTCTGTCTAAAATATTATCCTCTGCGCAACATTCCCACATGTTGCCCTCTGTTATTCTCATATTCATCCTTCAGGATCCGGTGCAAAAGTCAACCCCTCCATGACACTACTAGGCAGAGTTTATTTTTTGATGCATACACTGTGCCTTTACTACTTCTACTATTATAAATCACATCATTTATAATTTCTTATTTACATATCAATGTGGTATTTATCTTTGTCTCAAGATCTAGCACAGTTTCTGAATGAATAATAGAACAAACAAATGGACACGTTTGATAGATGTAACTGGATATACTTATAATATCCTGGAAATAATATTCTTTGGTCAAAGCTGCTTGGAATGGACTCCTTGCTGAACTGTATAGAACTGAAGTTTCAATTTATGAAATTTTAATAACTATAATTTAGAATGATTATGATTCATATCTACCTTACCCTTTCATTGAAACATGAGTAGTTTATTTCTTCACTATGAAATCATCTCACATAATTCTCTCCAGATGACAAAATAGTCATTTCAGCACAACAAGCAGATATGGAAATGACATCTTACGTTTTATCTCTTTTTCAGTTGATATTTAACAGAGTGTTTTATATATTTATGGTAGCATTAGCTAGCTATATCTCTCCCAATCTTTAGTCAAATAAATTTTATTGTGCATTTATTTAGATGTTTCGGACTTGTGGGGGTGTAAAACATAAATGGATGAGGCTATTACGTATGTACTCACAGAGCAGATATGTGGGGTTAAATATGGGGTTTACTCATTGTAACACTAGTCTAGGGATGAGCTAATGTTTCATTTCAGGAATTCTCATCTATTTTAACCAAAGTACACACACTACAGAAATGATTTTGTGTCCCTTGGGAGTCTAAAAGCTTACTCCCTATAAAGGTAAGATTGATTCGAATTGTTAATCATGCCTCGACTTTGCATTTTACTCTGTTATATGTTGTTTTAAGCACCTTATATTCTAATGAGACTTCTACATGACCCCAGACACTTGTGCCACGCATGAGTGACGGGTTCTAGCCCTTCCCTCCATTTTGCCATATTTTCCAGGGACTGTGAGTGACCATGTTTGATAAGCAGGGGGCTAGTTCAGAGTACTGAGCCCTGTCACCAAGCCTCGGGTCCAGCTCTGGCTGTGCCACTTACTTCTTGTGAGTTTAAACAAGTCACCCAATGTTTTAGAGTTTTATTTTGCTCATCTTAATGAAAATAATAACACCCGTCTAACTTCCCCAGAAGATTATTTTAAAGATCAAATGAAACTTTCTCAGAGATCTGAAGACTCGGGCTTGGAAAATGAACATGAGCAAAGGAAGTTCAGGCGTCCAGAACCACAGCCAAATACACAATATTGAACCTCTGCATCACAGACACTGCCTCTGCCCCAGTGACCCTGGAGGCCTCACTTGGGCTGCAGCGCTGATGGCCCTGAGTGGACTTACAGAGGGTCACTGTCGCTGCTGCCTCTACCAGCACTGCCAGAATGAATTGTCCTATCATTACAGTGCTAACTCTGACTGCAAGGAAGGCTAGACTGTATGGGGCATTGCTGTCTTTATGCTAGGAGGTTGGCCTATGATTTAGGCCAATAGAATGGAGATTCCCTTGGACAAAGCAAGATTAAGACGCTGGGCCCCAACATTTCTTTCTGGAATTACTGGAGTTATCCCCTAACCGGTGTCACTGCCCCATCCTTGCTCCCCTCCACCCCACCCTCCCTATGGGCATCAGAATTTCTTATTCAAAAGAAAATCTAGTTTTGCTATTGCTTTGTTTAAAGCTTCATGACCCCCTCCCTTCAGTGCCCAGACAAATGCAGACTCAACTAGAATACTATGCAAACACTTGTAATTAGGAGTCCCTCCCCCAGCCATACTTCCTGCACTGGTCATCCTCCAAGGACACTTCTGCCTGGCTGAAATGCTAGTGTTCCTAGTGGGTCGTGCTTCTTAATGTCTCTTTGCCTTCCCTTTTATGTAAAAGGAAACTACAAGGGATTATTAAAAACAAAAGGCTAGTATACTAATATCTTTCTTCAGAAAAGGCCAGCTTTGTGGAATCTTCCAGACGGGGAGAGGAGGGAATGAGGGTGAGCACTGGGGCTGTGAGGAAGAGCATCCTGTTGTGGGGGGAGCTGGCCTGTGCCTGCCCTGGCACAGGGGGACCACTGAGCCTGCCCAGCACGCAGGGCCAACTGGGAGAGGGCAGAGAGGAGCCAAGGAAGCAAACTCATGCCTCTACCCTGTTTTTCTGAACCAACATATCCTGGGATACTTGTTTTGCCCCATGGAGCTGGGAAGGGAAAGCTCCTCCGATGAATGCAAGGGAACTGTTATCTGATGGAGCAATGTGTTTTTAGGCCAAATTATATGGGTGCCACCAAGAAAGGTTTGAGATGGACCTATGTATTATGGGCCATTATTTTACTTCCAAAAAACACAGTTGACAGTGTCCTTTCTGATTCTGCTATTCAAATTTCGACTTCCTCAGCTTATTGGTGTTCCTGGGAGGGCTTCATTTGTTTCTGTCCATGTGGATTTTACTTTCTTGATTTTTGTATATTCAAAACTTACATAAAGAAGAGAACTGTGTGCGTGTGGAGTAGGACCCAAGCGTGGCGTGGCAGCCCGTGCTGTGTCACTCCTCCAGCTGCAGAGACAAACTTCCCTTCGCTGACTGCGGAAAGTCTAATGTTCAGCTTTCAAGCCTTAATCCGAAATACAGAGAAAGTAGCAGACAGATTCAGAATAAACTGTTAAGATCAATTATCTCTGGGTGAAGACAAGATGGTAAGGAAGCTATTCTGGGGAGGTGGAATGAGGGAGGGGGGTCGATGTACCACTAACTGGGCACATGGTGGGGGCGAATGGCATACCGTTTGGGTGCGAGATGCAATACTAGAGGGACTCTACCTAACAAATTCAAACATTGTGACCTAGTTGGTTGTATCCTCACAAAAACCTGAAATAAAAAAGCTATTTTTCACTTTCTAGCCTTCAGCAGTATTTGTTCACAATATTAGTGACTTATTTTTATAATTAGATTTTCAAAAGTTGGAGAAATGGTGGTGTCTTTCTTGCTATTTTCCTTTACAAATGACCTAAAATGTCTTGTAGAGAGCACACAAAGGCCTCGTGAGAAATGAAAAAAAACCTACATTAAGTACTTTAAAAAACGTGTATCTTAAACATCTTTGAGAGCTGTTGCCTTGGCTAAAATGTACTCAGAAACACATCAAAGGATAAAATAAATAAGCCATGAAAAGCATATTGCATGCTTTTGTATATGCAGACGATTCTCTCCTCCACCCTTAGTAGAGCATATAGCAGGCACCAGCAGTCGTTTGTTGAAGGAGTGAAAGAACACAGCTATTAGTTAGGCCGCTCTTGGTTATAGACTCTCTTTTTTTTTTTTTTGCAGTTTTTGGCCGGGGCTGGGTTTGAACCCACCACCTCCGGCATATGGGGCCGGTGCCCTACTCCTTTCAGCCACAGGCGCTGCCCCAGATTCTCCTTTAAACCAGTTTCAACAGAGAGGGAAACTGGTTGAGTCAAGTAGATGGGAAGTTCCAGAATGAGGTGACTTCTATTAGGGCTCCACGAGGGTAGATTACTGGATTACGTTTCTTCTCTTTTTCTTCCTCCTCTCATTTTTCTCATCTTTCTCCAGGTCTCTCTCTCTTTCTCCTCCCCGTCCCTGCCATTCTCTCCTTCTGCAGCTGGGCCGCCTCGTCTCCTTCACAGGTGGTAGTGAAGACGGCAGCTTGGTGCTCTGGGGTGTCCTGCCCAAATTAGCACCCAGGGAAGAGAAAGCCTATCTATTTCAAAATCATTATTTCAGCTTCAGAAAAAACAAATCTTCGGGTTGGTGGTCAGACCTGTGTCCTGTGCGACTGGAGTGGCTGGCGTCAGGGTGGAGCGCAGTGACTGGCAGCCCCTGTGAGCCCACGTGGAAGGGGAGAGAAGCGGTTTCCCAGAGATGAAAACAACGTATGCCCGCCATAAATAGCTTCATAGGGAATTTTATTAAGACGTCAAGGAGAAGCTGCTTTTAATATGAAGCCACTTCCTGCCTTTTGAATGGAAGCTCCTTGAGCAGAGCTAAATTATGACCGTTTTAATCGCTTGACTTAGGCCATAAACTTTTAAAAGATGGATTGCACTTTATTTTCTGAGTCTCAACGTGTAAGTCAAGGACAATAATAAACAGAAGCCCACCCACAACCTTACACTTTTCTCAGCAAAGCAGAGGACTGCAAAACAATTGTTTTTTTGTTGTTTAGTCTGGCTTTTAGCCGAATAGAAACTCTAGAAATTTATTTGCAGATGAACTGCTCCAGTGTTGGAGAGGAAACGTGTGGCTCAGTGATGACCACAGGATGCAGACCCCCATTTCGTGGAGAAAGGCTTCAGGCAGCGTCCTCCTTTTCCTGTGCACTTGGAAAAACATCAGATGGTCATGGAACTGGTGTTTCCGTAGCCTCGATTCTTATGAGAGAGGAAAGTGAGTTTTCAGTTTTAAGCATTTGTTGATTTGCCTGAGTCCCTGTGCTTGAAAGCTATCTTCTGGGGAGAAGGTAATCATCAGAATTTTAAAAATACTTCCTTAACCTTGAAGGCGTTTAACTTTCACAGCCTTCCCATAGTAGCATGCAATGCTTGAGAGTGCAACAGTTTTCATCAATGAGTGAGGGTGAGCGTGACAAGACTCCTGGTCAGAGGCCCCCTAACCTGACATCAGACACTCAATTATTGCTGGATAGTAGAATGCAGAAAGGTAAACTGGTCCTTTACTTTGTGGTCACAGTTTTTTTTATTTCATAAACCAGATCTTAAAGAGAAGGAAGAGTGAATTTTCTGCTTCTTAAAGTTATACGTATATGATCAACAAGCAAAACTCGGAGAAAATGAAAGTAACCTCTCATCCTGCGCTGCCTGACACCCTCTCCTGATTTTGTAAAGTTTCCTGTCACTATTTTCCAGAGCATTTATCTTTAAGGAAGTTTCTTTAGCAAGAAGAGAGAGACAGACACACACACACATGTCTCTGAGATGTAGATTTGTATGCTGAGTTATTCCACAGTTCAGGAACCACGGCCCGTCCCATGGTGCACGTGTGGTTTGTGAGGCAAGGGAGAGAGCCTCGACACTACAGGAAAGTGAGAAGTGCTGTGTCCCAGACGGCTGCTTCACTCGTCGAAGGAGAGATGAGATGAACGTGTCCCGAGCATCATCCGTCATCGCTGTTAATAGCCACTATTTATAGAGGAGTTACTGCTAGGATTACCATTGTGCTAAGTGCTTCACCCTCACAGAGACGTATTACAAATTGGTACATACCCACAATCCTTTTTGTTCTTTAATTTCTATTTTTCAGACATGGGAATTTCCTTAGGCTGGTCCCAAACCCCTGGTATGAAGGGATCCTCCTACCTTGGCCTCCCCAGCAGCTGGGATTACAGGCATGAACCGCTGTGCCTGCCTGTGGCCCTTAATATCAGAGTTTCTGCTGTGGGTAAAGGCTGTGTTTTTGGTCACCATGACCCATTAGTGAATCATGAAATTAATTTATTGGGTAGAGATAAATTCAATCCTGTAACATCCTTGTGAGGCAAATCATTTTATAGATGAGGAACATCAGACCTGAGAAGGTTAAGTAACTTACCCAAGTTCATAGGGGTAGTAAGTGATAAAATTGCATTTTGAGTCTGTCTCCAAAATCTAATTTTAACTACTAAGGCTTTATTATCCTATTTACTATATGTCCGGATAATTCTGGACATATCACATTAAATATAAGTATACACACAAAAGAGAAAACCTAATACATTTCTTAGTATGTTAATATCTTATAAGGGAGAAAATAGAACTTGTGAATAATCAAACAGCCTGCCTTATATTGAATGCAGTGACTTTCAACTGGTGTACCGCGAAAAATTTTAAAGACCACTAATTAAATTATTTTTGGAAGAAGTTCAAAGCACAGGAAGTATGTTCTTTTTCTCATTCTTTTTTTTTTTTTTTTCCTTTTGGATCAACATAACTTAAGTGAGCCATGATATAAAGAAGGCTGAAAACACTGGGAAGCAGGCTTAAAAATCAAACGTATACGTACGTACAAGCAGGTGCATCAGGACAGGTGTGGAGAAGCATCTGCGGGGCTCAGCACCACTTATAAACCCCTTTAAATTCACTGGGACTCAAACTTCATGAATGAGTTCATCCTTTTTTTCTGCTGCTGTAACAATAATACAGATGTGCAATTTGTAAAGAAACAAAGTATGTCTGGAAGCTGGGAAGTCAAAGAGCAAAGAGCCAGCATGTAGTGAGGTCGCTCCATGGTGAGGAATGACTGGGAGAGGCCGAAAGAAAAAGGGATCAAACTCCCAGAGTGACCAACCCACTCCCGTGGCAATGGCATTCATCCACTCCGGAGGACAGGGCCCTCCTGACCTCATCACCACTTACAGGCCCCACCCCTTGCTACTGTTACAATAGCAATTCAGTTTCCAGTGAATGAAATTTGGAGGACGTATTCAAACCATACCTACAAGTGACTTCTTGGGCAAGAGTGTCTCACTTTTTAAAAATGCACACTAATACATATTTTATAATTACATAGTACTTTGGATTCATGCAGGGATTACAGAGGATCACATATCACGTGATCCCCAAAATCTCTATGGACTTTGCGAGAGTGGTTATAGCTCATAACAATTAGCTACCAAGAAAACCAACACATTTTAACCCCAGTCCAATAGTAAAAAAGGGTGCTTACAGATAATCCGCCAGTCCCAACTTTTAAAGAAGTAGCACAGCAGCCACATGGATTATCAAACAGATATATATATTTAATAGGCTCTAAAAATTAAACATTGGCTGGTGTGGTGGCTCACACCTGTAATCCCAGCGGACTGGGAGGCCAAGGTAGATATGTTGCTTGAGCTCGGGGGTTCAATACCAGCCTGAGCAAGTGCAAAACCCCTTCTCTACTCCCAGTTTCCATCACACACACACACCACCCCTCCCAGGTTCCGTCACACACACCTCAACCCTCCCAGGTTCCGTCACAAACACCTCAACCCTCCCATGTTCCAACACATACACCCCGACCCTCCCAGGTTCCATCACACACACACACCAACCCTCTCAGGTTCCGTAACAACACACCGACCCTCCCATGTTCCGTCACATACACACACCAACCCTCCCAGGTTCTGTAACAGACACACCAACCCTCCCAGGTTCCATCACACACCCCCCAAACCTCCCAGGTTCCGTCACACACACCCCAATGCTCCCAGGTTCCATCACACACACCCCAACCCTCCCAGGTTCCGTCACACACACCCCATCCCTCCCAGGTTTCGTACACACATCCCAACTCTCCCAGGTTCCGTCATACACACCTCAACCCTCCCATGTTCCATCACATACCCAAAACCCTCCAAGGTTCTGTCACACACATACACAAACCCTCCCAGGTTCCGTAACAGACACACCAACCCTCCCAGGTTCCCTCACACACCCCCCAAACCTCCCAGGTTCCGTCACACACACCCCAATGCTCCCAGGTTCCATCACACACACACACACCAACCCTCCCAGTTTCTGTCACACACACCCCACCCCTCCAAGGTTCCGTCACACACACCCCAACCCTCCCAGGTTCCATCACACACACACACCAACCCTCCCAAGTTCGGTCCCACACACCCCAACCCTCCCAGGTTTCATCACACACAGCCGAACCCTCCCAGGTTCCGTCAAACACACACACACCAACCCTCCCAGGTTCCGTCCACACACACACCAACCCCCCCAGGTTCGGTGACACACACCCCAACCCTCCCAGGTTTCATCACACACACCGCAACCCTCCCAGGTTCCGTCAAACACACGCCAACCCTCCCAGATTCCGTCACACACACACCAACCCTCCCAGGTTTCATCACACACAGGCCAACCCTCCCAGGTTCCGTCACACACACACCAACCCTCCCAGGTTCCGTCACACACACCCCAACCCTCCCAGGTTCCGTCACACACACCCCAACCCTCCCAGGTTCCGTCACACACATCCCAACCCTCCCAGGTTCCGTCACACACACCTCAACCCTCCAAGGTTCCATCACACACACACACAAACCCTCTCAGGTTTCGTAACAGACACACTGACTCTCCCATGTTCCGTCACACACACACACCAACCCTCCCAGGTTCCGTCACACACACACCAACCCTCCCATGTTCCGTCACACACACACCAACCCTCCCATGTTACGTCCCACACACCCCAACCCTCCCAGGTTCGGTCACACACACACACCAACCCTCCCAGGTTCGGACACACACACTCCAACTCTCCCAGGTTTCATCACACACACCCCAACCCTCCCAGGTTCCGTGAAACACATGCCAACCCTCTGAGGTTCCGTCACACACATCGCCACCCTCCGAGGTTCCGTCACACACACCCCAGCCCTCCCAGGTTCCATCACACACCAACCCTCCCAGGTTCCATCACAATACACCAACCCTCCCAGGTTCCGTCACACACGCACTAACCCTCCCAGGTTTCGTCACACACACCCCAACCCTCCCAGGTTCCGTCACAAACACACACCAACCCTCCCAGGTTCCGTCACACACACC
>CAUYPK010014552.1:0-25556 GCA_963574355.1 Loris lydekkerianus
TACCCTGTTTCCCCAAAAATAAGACAGTGTCTTATATTAAGTTTTGCTCCCAAAGATGCGCTAGGTCTTATTTTCAGGGGACGTCTTATCTTTCCTGTAAGTAGGTCTTATTTTCGGAGGATGTCTTATTTCCGGAGAAACAGGGTATTAGCTCCACTTTACAGATGTGGACTCTGAGGCCAGAAGAAAAGCCACCTGCCCCAGGTAACTCAGAGACTGAAATGGAGTCTAGGTTTTCTCACTCTGGGTTTAGCACCTTCTGACTCAGCAGGGAAACCTGTTCTCTCCAGAGGTGGTAGCCTCCCAAACACCACTTATTCTGGAGAGTTCCTCAAGGGGATATACTCTGCCCGGATTCCCAGCAGGCCAGCTTTTCTTTGATTGTTCCCCAGCCAAGTTCCAAATACAAGAGAGAGCAAGCAGGGCTGGCGAAGCTGTGTGCTGACAGTAGCACAGCATCTTTACCAAATTACCAAATCCCAGCATCTCCCATTAACAAGCGATTCCTTGCAAGGTAGACAAGCTAACAAGATGCTTCTGAACTCCCATCCACAGTTTTTGCTGCCAATGGGGGAGGCATGAAAGCTAATGTTGGGGGGAGCCCCATTCTTAATTACTGAGCAAGGGAGGAGGGAGACTGAGGACAGCCTTCTCCATCCTGTGCAGAGCTCTAATGAACCTTTTAATACGCTTAAAAAAAAAAATAAATGAAGAGAAAATTTTTAAAAAGCCCTTTCTCATGATTTTGGCAGGTTTGATTAGTGGTTTTGAAAGCCCTAAGCAGCCACTTAATTGGCGAACCCCTTTGACAGCTGGTGAGCACAGGCAGGAATGCAGCTGACCAGGCTGGCCTTTCTGTATTCTGCGTACCTTTTCCAAGATGGCTCTTGGGCCCCAGACTCACTGACCCTCCATCTGCTGTCCATGGGGTCCTATAGTTGCCACCACGCCAAGCGGGCAGATGAACACAGGGAACTTTGGGGTTATGCTGAGTTCTTGCCGTATGCTGGAAGCAGTACCCAGAGGGAGAATCAGAGGAGGTGCAAGGAGATGAGCTTGGGCAGGGGTGGGGGGCAAGGAGAATTTATTTGCATGATGCAACTCTCTCTGAGGTGGACCAGCTGCCTCCACTTCAATTCAGACCCTTGTCATTGGGAGGAACTCATAGCATTGTTGTAACAGCATGGGCTTCAGGGCCAGGAGAGTCTGGGTTTGAATCCTATGGGTGCCTCTTTTAGTTGGGTGACATTTGTAGATAGAGAACTTCTCCAAGCCTCAGTTTCAACATCTATACATTGGGGACAATAATACCTACTTCATAGAGTTTAAAGAAGTAAATAATTGAGTACACGTGAAATGACTGGAGGATAGGGAATGTTCCAAAAAAGCTAATTTCCTCCATCCTCGGTGTCCTCAACATCACCCTTTTCTCTATGAAGAGTCACACAAAAAAAGTCAACCATGTAAGTAAGGAATAGGAAAGCCATCATTAGGATATATGAAAAATACAAGGGTTTTAGGAAAAAGTAATCATAGTATGAGTCTCCAGGGAGAGACAGCATTCCAAACAATAATAAGATGCTGTTGGTCATGTTAATAGAGGTAAAATACGTAGCATGTGGGAGGTGATCATTTGGGTGTGCCATGCTCTAGTACTCCCACACCTAGAAAACTGGCACCACATTTGGGTGGGGCAAGATATTGACCAAGGGGACTGGGTCTAGAGAGAGCACCCAGTATAGGGAGAAGGACACCAAATCATATCACGTGGAAGGAAATCGAAGAAACTAGTTCCATGCAGTGTAAGGAGGTACTAGCTGGGGTAGAGGTGAGAGATAGCTGGTATTCTTAAAATGTCGGGCACCTAGCACTTCAAAATGGTAAAGTTTTTCTGATTGGCTCTAACTAAGAGGTGGAAACCCCCAGCTTAATTTTGGTTAAACACATATGTATAGGAGAATGTTTTTTTACAGTCAGAACCAACTAGTTGCAAAATTTATTTATTTGTGAAACAATACATGCTAGGCATCATTTCATCCTAGGAATAAACAAGGGAACCAAGTCCTTGTCCTAGAGGATCTCACCTTCTGGTGGACAAAGGCTGCCCTAGAGATGGCGAGTCCCGGGTAGTAATGACTAGACAATCTCTTGAGGAAGCCTCAGTGGCAAGGACATCAGGTGAAGGTTGGATTGAGCAACTTAACATCTGTGATTTCTTAAATTTCAGTTGGTGATTCCCAAGATCTGGCCATAGAAGCAACCACCTAGCTGATAAAAGCTTTTCCTGGTCTAGGGTCAGCTAGGCCATTGGCCAGCTTTGGATTCAGGGGACGAGAGCATGGCGGTGGACAGAGGGAATGAGGGAGTGCCATCTAAAGTATAAATATTCATAAATATCCATGTAGGTTTTGCCTGTCCAGAAACACATCTCCCTTATTCCTGGTAGCAGCACCCTGATCGCCAGAGTACTTAACCCTCCTCCTAGCTCAACAGGTTGCTGGAGTTAAAGTGTCATCCCCTTTACTGCTCCAGGAATGGGCATGTGATCCAGGCCTGTCCAATCAGGGCAACTCTTTCTCCTGGCCATATTGATTGGTTCAGAGATGGTCATGTGACCAAGATGGGCCCATGGCAGTCCCTGGGAATCAATGCTGGACTTCAGTAGGGACTGCTGGGCAAAGGGAAGACTGTTTCCCACTAAGAGCATAGGAGGGAGGCCTGGAGGTCCTGGCACCATCTTGCCTTTGTACAGGAAGAGCCTGGAAGTAGAATTGACACAGAAAAACAGAGGCAATTAACGGAAAGACAGATCAATATTTTATATTAGGGACTGATTTTACTTTATGTAAATAAAAAATTTTATATTGTCTTGGCAATATTTTTACAGTCACCTGGATCCAGCTGGACGTGAAGCTCTTATCCCAAACATATGTCTGCTGTGATCTAACATATCTCCTGTTGTGGTTGTTGCTTGAGGCAGTTTCAAGTAATTTTTCCTGTCACTTGCTCCTAAAAGAGTTCTCTCTGATGGAGGGGACTCTATTAAGCAACATAAGATTGTTCTCTGTCCTGTCAAGTCTCAAATTCCAGATAATCTGACAGAAGGAAACCATTTTAACAAGAACAAGAGGGGATCAGTTAGCATCTCGGGGATCAGTTAGCATCTCAGGGATCTCCAAAAGGGATAGGTATAGAGCTCTTTAATATACCCTTGCTCCTTAAGTCGTTTGAAACAGGGCAAGGAATTCTTCAGTCAGGCTGGCCTTACACTAAAAGAAGGGGGCAATCTTTTTTGTGGTTATTTTAGAGGTGATTTTTGCACACCCCGACCCCCACCTAGAACTTTTCTGCTGGGCATCATGCATCAGGTTGCTGAGGCCCCATGGGAGAGAACATAGCCACGTCCTCTGATTATCATCATCATTATTATTACTACATTAGGAAAACAACTTTGGAGATTATTAAAATCTCAAGCAAGGACACACAGGCCCACAGACCAGGCGCCTGATGGTTCCCTTGCGTAAGCCCTGACAGGGCACTTGAGTTGAATAATAATGCTAATTTGTAGCTAATGAGCTCCCCTCATCAGTTGGCAGGTCAGAGTAGAGTTGGTGCCTGGGGAGTTTCTGGAGGCATGAAGGCCCGTGATACTGATCCCCAGGGTAGAGAGGGGGGCCCAGCCCTTGCCCCAGAAGTGCAGCTCAGGCCCTGTCTGGCTGGGCAAAGGAGAGGGGGGAAAGCAGGTGCTCCAGCCAGGTCAGAAATTGTCTTACTGTGCCCCCACCTCTAGTAGCTGATCCTGGGAGTGGGGGGCCAGGGCAAACATTGGAGGTATGGGATGTGGGTCTTTGGGGGAGAGAAGGGGAGTCAGTGCAGGTGTCCATCTGACCTATGGCCTGCTGTGAGCTGGGGGACCTCCAAGTAGGTTTAATCCAGTGACTTTCAAACTGTGCACTGTGACGCCGAGGGACTGCTGTGGGTAAAAGAGAAGCGAGGTGAGAACCTGAGCCTTGGGCCTCCTGCCACCCCTGACGCTGCTCCCTGTCTCCCCTACTGTCACCTGCTGTAGCTTATCAGGGCCCCACCCAGGATTTTAATCAAAGGAAAGGTTTAATGGCTTTTAAAAAATGGTTTGAGAATGACTCCCATGGTTCATGCTCCCAAGTTACAAATATTTGAGGCTCAGAGAAAAGAGTAACATTTTTGAGCCAGTTTATTGTCAGACACCAATGGGACATGGGAGCATTTATCCACAGCTTGGAACCTCGCAGGGCTGGAGGCTGGGGAAAAGAATTGGAAGGAGAAACTGGGGTTCATGGGAATGTGGAAATAGGACCCCCAGGGACCCTACAGGGAGATGGCCGAGCCCTGAGGGCCCCCAGAGGTCTGAATGGAGGCAGGAAGAGCAGGCCCATCTCCACAAGTTCTGGCCAATGGCATATCCCTGCCAAAGAATCCCAGAGGCAGAACCCCACATCCTGGGGTTGCAGGGAGGGCATTGGCTCCACCTATTGTCTGAGAATCTCAGTCTAGAAACTCACATGGAACTAGACACCCTCATAGGAGAGACAGGTGTCCCAGGGGTAATTAGCAGAACTGTTGTGTTACTGATTCTCCTACAGACTGCCAGAGTCACGCCTTCCAAATCACGCCATCTCTCTCTGGCAGGCTCAATGCATCCTGGCTCTATGCTCTTTACATGGCTGTGGGCCACCCTTAAGACAGATGCCTGCACATCTGGGATGGTTGCAACAGCCAAGTCTGGCACCTCCACTGTGCAGAGTTATTTCACCCTCCCCATAAACCTGGATGCAGAGGAAGGACATGACGTTTAAAGAGAGGAGATGCATCTCCAGGGAGGATGGGAAGCTGGGGGCAGAGCTGGGTTATGAGTAGTTTTTCTGACTTTTACTTATGGACTCAATTTTACTCCATTGGCCATTCATGAGCTCCACAGAAGTGGACGGGGATGGCTTTCTAGTCTATGAGTTGGGGAAAGCTTGAATAAAACCAAAGTAAACAACCACCTTCCCTCCCTTCCTCCCCCCTCCCAGTCATTCTTCCTTCCTCCCTCCTCCCTGCCTTTTTTCTTCCTTTCTTTCTATCATTCTTTCTTTTCAAGACTTCTCAGATGCCTCACTATGACAATGGGCTCTGTTAACCTCTAAGAAATAGTTAGGAATTACAGCATTTCTCCGTCTCACCAGGTCATTGTTATCTGTGAGGCTAGACTCAGCCATGCTGCAGTAACAAACATCTCCACATTGTTTCTGGCTTATCATCACAAAGGTGTGTTTCTCATTCTCACTCTCTGTCCCTACAGTTTGACAGGAAGCTTTGCTCCCAGGAACCACTCACAACCCTTCTCAGCAGGGGGAGAAGAAGGCTGAGAGTCTCCACCAGATACTCCGGCTTGGGAAGTGACACATGGTGCTGTCACCCTGCAGCTCACTGGCCAGAGCCATTCACAGGGCCTCCTGCAGGGACGGGAGGGCTGAGGAGTGCACCACTATCGTGCACCCAGGAAGCACAGAGCTGGGAAACATGGTGCACACCAGGCCCAGGGGTTCATGGTCTGCAGAACAGGTGCTGATGTTCCCCAGGGCCCTGTGGCCCTGTAAAGCCCAGTACAGTAAGTGGCCTTACGTTAACCAATGCCCCAAGCTGGTCAGGAAGCAGCAGACCTCCACTCAGGCTTCTGGAGTTCTTTCCTCCCTCCTTCCACTGGCATCTCAGGAGCAGCAGTCACCTGTATCCTTCCTCTCTTCTCCCCTCAGTGTCCCCTGCCCTTGTCACTTCCCATTAGACCTAGGCTAAGCCCACTCATGAGCCTCTCCTGGGAAGGAAATCTCAGTGATGCCTGACAACAAAGAAGCCTGTAATTACCAGAAACACACAATGGGTTCTGAACCTCCCCGCACACACCTGCCTGAGGTGTAAATGTAGCCTCCAGAGTGTGAGCAGAGGTGCAGAGGGGCTCAGCGTCAGGAGCTGGTGTTCACTGTCAGTCGACACCCCCCTTTGTTGGCAGTTCAGCTCAGCACAGCTGGATGAGAAGCTCATGCTTGAGGGGCCCAGGGAGACCAGGCTGCTGAGGGGCAGTGGGACCCAGTGCTTAGGGTCAGGGGGCACCAGATCAAACTAACAAGTGGCCTTGAGCAGGACATGGAGCCTCTCTGGCCCCAGTTTCCCCATCTGCACATGGGGGTTTCGATGTGATTAAATCAGGGTAATACTAGATAATGAGATATGACGAGCTCATACTGAATATGATTGTAGAATGGCTGCTGTGGTCATCACTAAGATATAAGGAAAGGGGAACAGGCCTATAGATGGGATCCTGAAGGCCCGGCCCCAGCCCCGGCTCTGTCCCTACCCTGCCCTGTGTCATTGGTACTCTACCCTTTTGGCCTTGGCTTTGCCCCATGTAAAATGGGAACATTTCCAATATCTATAAGTGGGTCTAAGAGGCCCCACACGAATCTAGCTTATGCCAGATTTGCAGCTTCCTCTTGCACCACCTCCCTGTTCTTCTCTCCATTCCAGCCAGGATGGACCTTCTCTTTCAATAGGTCAGATTTTACATCAGTCAGCTGCAGCCACGTGAGTGCTGCATAACAAGCGGCCTCAAAGCTCGGTGGCTGAGCATAAGCATTAGGCCTCATGTTCATTGTTCTGCAGGATAGCTGGGGCTCAGCTGATCTAGGCAGGGCTCAGATGCCTGGTTCTTCTTCAGGTTGGGGTTGGTCTGGGTTTGGCTCCAGGCTACAAGTTGGACTCATTTCTCCTCCACTTTTTGTTTGTTTGTTTTGCTTGTTTTTTCTGGAGTCCAGGGAGGTTCTTCTCATGGCAGAGTACAATAAACCAAGACAAACCAGTCCTCTGCTCATATCTGGCCAAAGCAAGTCATGGGGCCAAGTTCTATATCAATGGGGCAGGAAAGACCATACCACCCACATGGTAGGATGGGGGATTGAACATTGGCTGAAAAATAATCCAAACTATCACACACACACTATGATTTCTCTTCATTCCCTCTTCAGCCTCAGGGCCTATGCATATACTGTTCAGTTGACCTATAATATCCATCTGCATCATGCAGATCCCAGCTTAGACCTTTTTCAGAGCAGTTGACCCTGACCCAGCACTCTGGAATGACCTCATCTTTATACTCCCACAGCAACCCTGGGCCTTGGTGCTCTGGATAGCACCTATCAGCATTTATTCCCAGCCTCTTCTCTGTTTCTTCCTGTATTTCATTGTAGGAAAAGCTAAAATCCCCACTTGCCAGGTTTCTCTGTAGCTAAGATTTAGGATAAAATGATGTTTGTGTTTCCTCACGTACAATGTGCTTGCATGATGCTTAGGGGGCAAATATGAGGTGGGCTACCAACCCTCCCTGCTGGTTATAGCTGGGATTTGCCTGTAGCAAATGCCTGGATTCATTTGCCAGCATCCTAGGTGTGACAAGAGAGTGGTGGTGGAGACAGCTTCTGGATCTGCTCCCTAACCCCTGGATCCCAATGTCAGGGGCCTTCTACCACCACCTCCTTCACAGGGGCTGTGACATTAGAGGTGGGGGCTCCAAGTCCAGGTGGCAAGGCATCAGTGTCATCTCAGCAGTCCCAGCTCCCTTGTGATCCAGGCCTGTGTTCTGAGAGCCATTCCCAGAAGCTCAGCATTGAACCTGCCTTTTCAGAGTTTCTGCTGGTTTTATAAACACATAAACCCCTATATTAAATCCCTTCCTCTAAAAATACAGCACTGTAACCTGACAGATTCCCTGCTTTAACTGCTCGTTCAAATGCCATATTCCCAACAAGCTGTAAACGTCTGCCCACAGGGACCAAGTGAGTTGTGTTCAGCACGGCAGCATCTGTCACAGTGCCTGGCACAGTTAGGGCACAACAAATACTACTTTAGATGATTGAATACCTAAGTCCATCTATTGCCTCCTGCAGATCCTCACCATAATAACCAAATGGCAGGCCGACATTGAACCAGTAACCAAGGAGGAGCCCCAGGCTAAGCCTCACCCCTTGTCCAAATACCCAAAAGAAAGATAATAACATTTATTCCAATGTTATTGCCCATTAAGGTGTCATAAGGATGTGCCTCTTTCAGCAGATGGTAAAACAAACCCTATCGTTGGGAAGGAAGAGGGAATAATGGTGAGAATGGGCAGTAACATCAGGCAGACTTAGGTTCAAGCCCTTGTTCTGCCACTTACAAGCTGTGCAGCTTTGAGCAAGTGAATTAACCTCTCTGAGATTCACCTTTTTTTCCATCTGCACGATGGGAAAAATAATATCTATCTTGCAGAAAATTGAATGCTTTGTATACAGCAAGTGCTTAATAATTGGTTGCTTTTCTTCCCAAAACCTAACATGGAGCAATTATCTGCCTAGGGCTTCCTGTTTCAACCTGCCAGAGGACTTAGGGTCATCTGGGGGTTGTCTAGACCCCGGCACCCTATTGACCTCAACTATGAACCTTTCATGGGACCAGCAGCCAACCATCCATGGGTGGGAATATTGGACTTCATCTGTCTCAAGATACACCTGTGCTTTAGCAGGTAAAGAGGGCTGCCCAAACTCCAGGTGGCAGAGTCACCATTGTAACATATATGATCTTGCAGCAGGGACAAGACGTGTTCACAAGTGAGGGTTTCCCGCTACCCTCAGCTTTCCCCAATGACACTGTCGTCTTGGCCAACTAAGATCCTATCCCATCCCTACCATCTCCCACGGTGGCCAGCACAGTGGAGAGGACAGAATGGAGGGATGAGGAGCAAAGGGAGAGGAAGTTGCCAAATTCCGCTCCATGGTAAAGAGCCAGGAGGAGGAGGAGGAAGGGGAAATGTCTCAACACTTGAGCTAGAGAGAGAAAGTTAGGGACAGAGGATAGAGCAAAAGATTCTAGAAAACTGGCCTCCTCTGCACCCCTCCAACCCCTGCCTTTCCACTTCTAAATGGTTCCTCCACCAAACTGTGCAGAAGCTGGGATTGCTGCCCTCTGGGAGTTCTTGGGTTTAACAACACATACGTCACAGAGGACGAGGGCGTATTAATTCATCGCAACTTAGGAGTCTGAGGGGAGAGATGGAGAGCCCTGGGTATTCCTGACAAGGGAAGAAGCTCAAAGAAGATTTGGAATGCAGGTCTCCTAGGAGAACAGGTAGTTATGCGTGAAGTATGGAGCCCCTTGGAAGCCGCGGGCTGCTGGAGATAAGGCTCTCAAAGGTCTTTAATCCACCCATGCAAGCTCCGCTCTGGGAGTCCTTTGCTGGAACATCCTTGGCAGAAGCCTTGGCAGGAATGATAAAAGTTCTTTATATACTTTTGAGGGGCTCTTGGCAGCTCTGCCCGACCTCTGGCCTCTCCCTGGCCCTGCCCCAAGCCTTGGCAGAGGAAAAAGGCACTGAAGGACATGGTAAGAGGGAACAGCAATAGAGCAGAGACTTTGGAGCCAAGAGACCTGGGTTTGAGTGTGAGTTCTACTACTCTCAGCGATGAGTGTTGAGCAAATTCTCCAACCTCCCCGGGGCTCAGATGCTTCACTTGGGAAATGGGTATAGTGATACTTACAGGACAGGGTTGTTCTGGGTACAAAAAGATGGGGTATTTCTAGAACTCGAGAAGCATTCAGTCCATGATGGTTGCTATTTTCAGGGTGAGCCTGCTCTGTCCTGGCCTGTGTCCCGGGGCCATGCCCACACAATAACCCTGTCCCCACTCCTTTTGCAGGCCCCAAGTCCTTCTCCCGACATCCGCTGTTTCCATGACACCCTCCATTTGAGGAGCTAATTTTAATGAAGAGGATTGATTAATACCAAATTATTAGCTTTCCTTTGTGTCCCTTTTGTCATTTAGAAATGGAAACAAAAGACATCCTTGAGCTCAAGTCAAACATTTACCAAATTAATTCTCCTAAGAAATTGTTTGAGATTTCAAGGGTTGCTGGGTTTTTTCTCCCCCCTCCCCCTTAACTATACTACATCATAAAGTAATTGCCTGATTAAGGGACGTGCAGCTTGGAGAGTGACACATTTTTTAAAATTAGAATGCGGCTGCCAATGGACACAGTTATGCAACTGGTTTTCTTCCTTCCAAACAACTTGATTCTCAAGGAGAAATGACAGAAGTGACAAGGGCACGAGATGAAACCAAGACGTGGGGGGCAGCTGGTTCTTTGTAACCCAGTTCTGCACCATTTCCCTGGGCCTCCTCTCCTGACACCCCTCTGGGTCCACAGCTGCCTCCCACCCACATTCACCAATGCAAACCCACTCTCAGCAGGACCGACCATGGGGATTCTGGTGGAGCTGACCATTCAAACACTGACCAGATTCCTGGTGGAAACCGCACTCCATACTGGATGCAGGGCTCTGAAAGGCTTGGGCTGTGCCCTCTAGGATAGTAGAGAAGACACCAGCACAGCCCAACGATGGCATGAGGATGTAGAAATGCACCAGCAGAGTCAAGGAGACAGCCAACCTCATCTCCTGCCACTGTGCCCACTCTGTGCTGCCCCAGACACCCCCACCTGCTCTGCAGCCCCTGCCTTACCACGCCCAGCCCCAAACTCAGTTCCTGGTTTTTAGAACCCTCTTCCCTGAGACCTGGGCACAGCGGCCTCCTCTGCATGCACCAAACACTCTTCTCCCAGGAGCCTTCCGACATCCCAGGCCGCAGTGGCTGCCTCCCCAGGCTAGTCACCCTCTCCCTTCCCTTCTTTAACTCTGCGCACAGCCTGGCTGCCACCTGAAAGGTCCCTTTGTGTGCATGTCTGTTTCTGTGTCTACTGTCTGTAAGCTTCAAGGGCCGGCCTCTCCCTCTCTCTTTTCTCCTCTTGTTGTCTTCCCGTCATCTCAGATGGAGCCTGTCACATGACTGATCTACAATAAGCCGGTGACAGATGGACAAATGGGTGAATGAGTGATTGAGTGAGTGAATAAATGCACCTGCTGGGCTGCTGCCCCAGGGGGAGGCTCCTTCTGCTCTCAGGGATCATATCCGGCTTCCGACCCAGCCGCCTAGGGAAGGGGAGGGAGAACAGGTCAGATGGGCCATCTGGAGACACGAGTTCTAATCCTGTCTCTGATGTCAGTCAAATGGCCGCCCCTCTGTGGGACTCACTTTCACTTCTGAAATACGAAGGATTTGGTTTAATGATCTGGGAGATCTCTTCCTAACTCTGTCCGCGTGGGAATCTGTACAATAAACCAGTCACAAAAGACCACATAGTATATGAGTGCATTTACAGGAAGTGTCTACAATGGGCAGTTTGTAGAGACAGAAAGTAGGTTAATGGTTGCCCAGGCCCGGGGAGGGGCTGGGGGAGGTTGGGGAGTGGGGTGACGGCTGAATGGCACAGTTTCTTTTTGGAGTGATGAAACGTTCTAAAATTGATTGTGATGATAGTTTCACAACATTGTGGGTATACTAAAAACTATTGACTAAAAATGAAAAAAGGAGATAAAAAGTAAGTCTGATCTCACTCAGAAACTGAAAGTGGGGCATCAGGGTTGTGATCCTAGAAATGTATCCTGTAGGCAGCCACTGAAACTGTCCATGTGAGCCACTGGGGGCCTCTGGAGGGGAGAGGGGAGTCAGGGCCAAGGGCAGGATCCTAGACGCTCTGTCCCAGAGAGTTTAGCAAAGGATGGGGCAGCGGCCCTCCCAATACGTGGACCCTCACTTTACAGGTGAACTGTGGCAGAGGGATGCATCTACCCCAGTGACAGGGGAGGAAGCCTGGATTGGACCCCTGAAGTCTGGGCTCAGGGCTGTGCTCTCAGCCCTGACACCTGTGACCCCCACCCCATGTTCAAGTGAAAGCTGAGGAGCTGGAAGGGCTGACCCTCCCATCTCCCTTCCCTGCACACCCAGGGGTTGGAGTGTAAATGAGCAGTCGGAGGCTTTGGATTCTTGCCCAGTCTTTGCAGCATGGGGGAACATCCAAGCCCTGTGTTGTGCCACAGAGCAGTTCCATGGTCTGCCTGGTAACAACCGTGTTCATTGCCATAGCAAGGTATCACGACTCTTACCAGGCACCAGTGACAAGTCAGGGGATGAGCTAGGCGCAGAGCATGCATCAGCCCACATGAGTCTCACAGCCATCCAGGGAGAGAAACTCCCTGGGCTCTGCATTACACCTATAATCCTAGCACTCTGGGAGGCTGAGGCAGGTGGATCACTTGAGCTCAGGAGTCTGAGACTAGCCTAAGCAAGATCGAGACCCCATCTCTACCAAAAAAAAAAAAAAAAAATAGAAAAAAAACTAGCAGGCATAGTGCCACGTGCTTGTAATCCCAGCTACTCCAGAGGCTGAAGCAAGAGGATTGCTCAAGCCCAAGGGTTCAAGGTTCCTGTGAGGGATGAGCGCCACGGCACTCTATCCAGGGTCGACGGAGTGAGACTCTGACTCCAAAAAATAAAACAAATTTTTAAAAAGGGACTGAGGTTCATGGTGAGTGAGGTCACACTCTGGGGTTCAAATCCCTCCTGTTTGCTCCAGCTCTTCCCCTGTCCCTCCTTGCTCACCTACAACACCTGCTCACTCACTCACAGGAGGGCGGAGTACTTAGCGAGTCGTTAGGTTTCTGAGCTTGGCTTCTCAGCTTTAAAAGGCAATATTACCTCCCCAGCAGGGCTGTTTGGAAGGTTAAATGGGAAAGATGAAATATAATATGATACAATATAATGTGACAAAATAAATTTCATGTAATATAAATTTTCTGTTATAATGTAAATAATATCACTCCCTCTACTACAGCATAATAGAATAAAATGGGATATACTATCTCCCTCCAGGATGTAAACTTCACGACACCAGAGCAATCAGGGTACTGCTAAAGCAGGACCTGGCAGACAGGAGGCATCCAAACAAGACTTCCTGAATGAGTTGGAAAGGAGTCGGCACAGACAGGTGCTAAGACATGGCAGCTGTTACTGCTGTTAAAAGACACCGACCTCTAAAAGCAACAGCAAGATCAGTATCTACAGCCTAGACCCAGGAAGGGGAGGGCTAGGGTGAGTCCAGGTATCCAAGTTCTTGACAGTGGCAGAATTCTGACATGAAGACGTAACTGATGGCACTGGTGACAGACATCTGTCAGCTCCATCAGGGATCTCATCGGATTCCCTGAAGACCCTTCACCACATATTCACTACTCAGTCAATTCCTTGTAATCAAGATGGAGAAATTCTCGGCCCGGCTTGGAAATCCAGATAGACTGTCTATCTAAGGTTGGTGACAGAGGGTGGGGAAGTGATCAGTGAGGGTGATTAAAATCAATTCCTGATGTTTTAATGCCCTGCTGGTGTAGGGTCCATTGGGGACAGGTGGATGCAGTCCCCACCCTGGTGGCAATTATACTGGGTGGAAGAAGGCTGATCAGAGGGGACAAATCTTCTCACACGAGCTGGGGACCTTCCTGATAAGAGGGACTCTGCCCCTATCCCTGTGTTCCCCACCTTCAACCTCCCCTACCCCAAGACTGTGCAGACACTGGGTGTATGGCTTGTAGCAGGATGAGTTTTGCAGTTATCAGGTTAGCATGAAAAGAGATAGGCAGCACGTGGGCCCCCTGCACCCCAGCCTCCCGGGTTTAACCATTTTGGCTTGAGCTTCTGGCCTTCCACCTACAGAACTAAGCTCCCAGCCTCCCAGGCCCAAGGCATCCCTGCTCATAGCCCCCTGGCTGGCCCAGGACACATAGGTCAGGATATGCAAATCCCTGAAGCCCAACAGATGTTATGGGTCTCCAGAGTGCAGCTGAACTTGTCCATCTGGGAGCCGAGGCCTCATCTTTGGAGTTTGGAGGGCCTGCCGGCAGGAGTGCTATAAACAGGCAACTGACACAGCTGAGACTGCCAAGAGACCGGCAGGAAAGGGGAGACGAGACTTATTTACTGGAGGAGGCAGTGGGGGGAAAGGAGGACAGGAGCAGAAGGGGGCTTAGCTCGGCTGGAAAACTCGATTTTGTGGAAATCTGGGTCTGAAATGAAATGAGCCTTTGGGGATGGAATTTACTATTGTCTCCAGGCCTTTGTCTTCATTTAGGGCGACGGGATTGCATTTATCGTGGCTTCTCCCTTCGTCCTGGTTCCATTTATTTTGGATTTATTCACTTATGAGTCTTGCAACAAGAAGTTGAAATGAGTAAATGTACTTTTTTCCCTGAGCTACATTAATTTTGGAGCGAGATTTATTCTGCCCCTGCGCCTTTTATGGTTACTGATGAGCTGCGAGGCCCCGCTAGGGGCTGAAGCGGGCAGGTGAGGCTGGAGCTCATCCAGCAGAGAGGTGAGGTGAGCGTGCCCAGCAAGCCTGGGATCTGGGGACTTTTCAGCTCAGCCCCTTATCAGCATTTTCCCCATCGATCAGGTCAATCAGATCATTGAGGGGGAGAGGAATGAAGGGTTCCATTTAAAGAAATATAGTGGGCTGGAAGTGTGAAGGCTTCTGTTTAACAGATACTTTTCCCCTGATGCCTACCAGCTGGCTTGGTACATGCCAGGTATTACAGATCAAATTGCCCTTCCCCCAAAAGGCGTATCAAAGTCCTAACCACAAGTACCTATGAATGAGGCCATAAGTGAAAACAGGGTCATTGAAAACATAGTCAAGTTTAAGACAAGGTCTGGTTGAAGGACTGGTGTCCTCATAAGAAGAGGGAGATTTGGACAGAGACACACAGGCAGGAGGCCATGTGACAACAGCGCCAGGGATGGGAGCACTGCTCTGTTAGCCTCCAGGGAACTCCAACCATCCACAGGCACCAGCGGAAGCTGAGAAGAGGCGGGAAGGAGTCTACCCAACGTTTTGGGTGTAACACAACCCTGGATACTTTGATCTTGGACTCCAGCCTCCAGAACTGTGAGGAAATAAATATCTGTAGTTTTAAGCCACCCAGCTTGTGGCACTTTGTCATGGCAATGCTAAGAAACTAAAAATGTGGGGACATGTGTCCACTGGACAAATAAATGAATGCCTTCATCATCAAACTCTACACTAAGAGTCTGGATGGGGAAGCCTAACACCCTGCTCTTCTTTCAAGAATTCATCTTGCCAGTGTAAGACCTCCTTCCCTTGGATTTGGCCCTTTAGGGTCTTGGGGTAATTTCAAAGATATTTCTGGTTCGTAGTAACATAGGAGGATCTTGCATTCTCGTGAGAGCCACGAACCTCAGAGGCAGGCAATGAGATTCCCCAGGCTTCTCTGTTTTAGACTGAGGTGTCTACAAGTTCTGAGACGTTCTTCTCCTGGTGGACTCTCACCAATCTCTTCCTCGGACTTCACCCTGCACCCTGCACACCTGTTGCTTCTCCATGTCCATAAGACCCAGCATACCCCAGCAGGGGGAGAGGGAGCTTCAGCTAGTAGGGAGGGCAGGTAACAATGAGGATGAGGTTTGATCTGGAGCATCTACAACTCCAGACCACGGACATTTATGGGTCAGGAGCCCAGAACCTTCTCCAACATTGCTATAAGGCATCCCAGCTGTGACCCAGTTGCTCTGCCTCCCTGATCTGCATGCCTACCTGCCCCCATCCTGGGTCTCCTGCCCGTCTTCCTGCTGGGACAACTCCGGGGGAGGCTCATGCCATTGCATTGATCGTAAAGCCCAGGCAACTGGCCCAGGCAGTTCACAGTGACCTTGGCCCTGGCTATGCTGCCACCTGCACCTTGGTCATCAGGCCCTGTGTCTAGTGCTCACAGACTGCATGGGTATATAGTGAGGGCATGTGAGTGGGATGTTGATTCGTGAGCAGGAGGTAGCCAGCAAGTAAGTGAATGCGGGGAAGTGGGGGCTGGGGTGGGAGCTGGTCTTTCCCTGAAGTATCAGTGGCAGCCTTGTCTAGATTGATCAGTGTCACCTCAGGCCACCCAAGAAGTAAGGGTGCTGGGAAATTTGACTGGACATGGGACTTGACAGCCAATCTCCTAGAAAATTGCCCATTTACAAAGGAGGAGGGTGCCGGCCTCCCCAGGTCCACCTTAACTCCTACTGTCACGGGAGCTTAAAAGACGTAAACGTCATTCTTCTTTCCCACATAACACAAAGCAAAAGTAAATGTGACATGGTCCGATGTTGTTTTCTCTCTTTCCTCCCGAAGGCTGGCCTCCTGGGGCGCCTCCGTGCCCAGGCAGCCTTGCCGCAATGTTTACATAACGGCATATCCTCACCCGCACTTCTGTGGCCCAGCCGTCTCTGCTCCAGCTGAGCAATTGGCCCCATTGGATTTTCTCCCTACTGAATTGGCCGGTAACTTAACTGAATTGAGCAAATGGAGAAGTTATTCTGAGTGAGGTGGTTGCAAATTCTTCTGAAAAAACAACAGGGCATTTTTGTTTATATCAACAAGGTTAAGTCTTTACACTCGGATGCCAACACAGCCTCCCCACTCTTCTCCCGCTCTCCTTGGAGGCTTCCTGCTAGAAGGTGGCTGATCTGGCGTCCGTAGCTCAGTGAGTAGGCCGCCGGCCACATATACCAGCGCTGGTGGGTCTGAACCCAGCCTGGGCCAGCTAAAACAACAATGACAACTGCAACAACAACAACAACAAAAATAGCCGGGCGTTGTGGCGGGCACCTGTAGTCCCAACTACTTGGGAGGCTGAGGCAAAAGAATTGCTTAAGCCCAAGAGTTTGAGGTTGCTGTGAGCTGTGACACCATAGCACTCTACCCAGGGCGACAACTTGAGACTCTGTCTCAACAACAAAAAAAAGGCAACTGTTCCGAGTGCTGGCCCTTGAGATCTCTACTTGGTGCTCCAGCCCACGCTGGCCCACCCCTTGGAAACCCTTCCCTATCCCTTTTGTGAAGGTGGAATTGTTAGTCCCTTTTCTTTCTTCCACCTACAGTGTTCCTGCCTCATGTAATCATAATAGTAATAATAATACCAGGCTAATATTTCCTCTAGGCCAGCCACTGTACTAATCCCTGTGTTCATAGTATTACATTTAATCTTCTCAACAGACCCACGAGGTAGATGCCCATTTTACAGGTAAGGGAACTGTGGCCTAAAGACGGTAGATAATTTGCCCAGTGTTACAGAGCTGGCAAAATGTCGAACGAGGTTTTAAACCCGGCAATGATGCAGGGCCAGAGCAATTCATCACTAGGATACTGTATGTGTTGCCTTAAATGTCACTGTCCCTGGGCATCTGCTTCATTTTCCCTCCCTGCGTTCAGGAAAGGAGGTCTGTTCCCTCCTCAGAGCTTCTGGACACCTTGGGTATACCTCCCTCGTGTGTCCCACACTATGGGAATTCATTGCATCTATAGTAGTTAATTGTTAACGAGGTGGGCAAAAAAATGGAGTGGTCCAGCATGGCTGGACTCTGGGGCTCAAACGCCTTGCAGCTCTCCTTCCTCCTTTTGTAGACAGGCGGGTTTTTCCAAGGAGCTTTGAGGTTGGCCTCCTCCTGGGTTCAAGTTCATAGAAAGGAATAGTTCCTATCAAAATCCCAGGCCAACCTCTCACAGGTCCAGGCTGGGTCATGTGCTTAGAACTGAACTGACAATCAGGGGCCAGGGAGAGTGCAGTGATTGGTCCAGGCTAGGACCACCTGTTCACCAGGGTGTGGAGTCAGCCCCACCCAGACCACAGGGGCTGGGAGGAGTTGAAAGGGTTGTCCCCAGAGCCTGGGAAAGGGAGAACAAAGCTTTGTTGGCATTGACCCTCAGTCCTCATCTCAGCCTGGGGCTGTCCTTTTGACTCTCAATCTGGTGATATCATCTGTCAAAGAAAAACCCACAGGGCCCCCTCCAGAGTAGAGCTCTGAGTTATAAACCAAAAGCCATGGCTCTGCCCTCCAGATGCCCGGGAAAGGAGGGCTAGACCTAACTAGGTTGTGTGTAAAGTCGCATTTGGGTTTTGATCTGCCTCCACCTGCTTGCAGACTGAAGCATCAGCAGAACTTTAGCAGAGACAAACCTGGACCAAAGGAAAGAGGCTTGTCCAGTGAAGGCACCCTACACACTCAGCTGTCTCCTGCCAGTTTCAGGGAGCCTCCCCAGAGAACTGTGAACAAAAGCATAAATATTCATATACCATGCATTTTTTTCAGGCCCTACAGAGCAGTGTAATATAGTGATTAGGAACACAGACTTCAGAGCTGGTTTCAAATCCCAGCTCTGACACTTACCAGCTTCTTTAACCTCTCTGCTTCCATTTTCTCTTCCATAAAATGGAAATAAGACAGCACATATTTCCACGGGCTGTTGTAAGTATTAAATTAGTTAAAATATGTAATATCCTTAGGAAAGTGTTGGGCATGCAATAAGTGCTATGTAAGCGTTAGTTAATATTGTCATTGTTATAATTATTGCCCAGTACATAGCGGGCACTGAGCTAATGGCTCCTTTGTACACACTCACTGGCTAGACCAGTGAGATGACCAGGGGAAAAGTGTCAGGCAGTCACGTGGGCTCACAAATTCACTCACACAGGTATAGGGAAGGGGGTAGCTGGCCTGGTTCAGTTGTTCTAAAAATTACCTCCCATTTTCTCACATGAGCAGAAGGTATGAGATGATCGTTTCAAAAGCTAATAAAATCTTAGGCTATGTTAATGAAAGTAAAATGTCAAGACTAAGGCATACTAGTTTTTCCTCTGCTATGTTCTAATCAGATACTACATCGAGTACTTTTTAAAATTCAGATTTTACATTTTCTGGAAGATGATGGCCAGCCAAAGGTATCCACACATAAAGGGAAGTAGGACTCTGCCCTTGATGAAGAGGGCACATGACTTTTATCTTCACCTTATATTTGAAAGACTGTTTTTTAGAAGGTGGGGATGTCTGGTCTCTGAGTTCCTAGTGGACATCATGTAATGTCATGGATAATGCTGACTGGATAGTGGATTTGTTTATCACATGCAGGAAAATTTCAGGTATAATGCCTGGATGATCATGAAACGGATGACCCTGGGACGTAGTGAAGGCTTGGTCAAGTGAGGTGTGAGGCTAGATGGTCATCTGATGAGAAGGCTGTTGAAGAGTAGAAACACAGATGGGCTTTATGCCATGTGCCAGGCCCACCAACTGGCGGTAGGCATGTTAAGTATTAGATTAAAGGGGGGTTGGATTTTGTGATCCAGTCTAGCTCAGCCAGAAAGAATTCCATTGCTATTAGAGATGTCTCCTATGGGCACGGGAGGGACACTGTGGTGTGTGCATCTTAGATGTTTTAGTCCTGCTGGAGAAGAGACATGGAGTGGAAAGTTGGACTCTATATCCTACAGGGTCTTAAAAAAATCTGTGAGTTTTAGTTGTACTTTGTTTCATCCCTTACAAAACAAGTCAAGTCAGAACTAACATTTTTGGCACGACATCCAACAACTGAAACTCAGGTTACTTTTGCTCTGGGGTCCCAGGATCAAGCCAATATGACCGAAAAGTTCACTGTCTCTCTAATCCCAGATCCTAGAAACAGTCCAGATTCTGAAATTTGAACCCAGCAATGATGCAGGGCCAAAGCAATTTCAAAGCAAGTGGGATTTGAAACCTCCATGGTAGTCTAAAGATGCCTAGTCTGTAGCACACGATTTTGGAGTCCAGCAGGGCTGGGTTTATGTTCTGATGCTACCATGTATATGCCGTATGGCTCACTCCCTCTCAGCTCTGTTTCCCCAGCTGAGAAATATGGGACAGTATGAATAAAATAACACCTGCCTTAAAGGTTTATTGGGTCTTCAGGCCAAGATGGAGTTACAGGAATCATACTTACACTCCTGGCTGAAACAATAAAAAAAATTAAAAAAAAAAAAAAAACAGACAAAATATATAAAACAATAGTCTTTAAGATACCGGGCATCAGAAAATAAATGATCATGATCCCCAAGAGACAAGAAATGTGTCATCAATAACATGATCATTAAAGAACAAGTTGATAAATTAGACTTCATCAAAATGAAAATTTCTTGTTGTTTAAAAGGTCTTGTTAAGAGAATGAAAAGGGAAGACGAAGACTGAAGATTTATATGTATTCAGACACACCTGTAAAGCCATCCCCACAATCGATAGCGAATATACACATCACTCCCCCAAAGTTTCCCCGTGCTCCTGTGTAACTGTAAGGCGTCCCTTCTCCCCGCCCCATTCCCAGGCAGTCACGGATCCACTTTCTGTCACTGTAGATTAGTGGGCCCTCTCTAGAGTTCTATATAAATGGAATTACACAGTATCGACTGTTTGTTGTACAGCTTATTTCTTTCATCATAATTATTTTGAGACTCAACCCTGCCGGGTTGGGTAGCCCTTGTTCGTCCTCTTTATTGATGGCTCATAATCCATCTTGTGGTTACTCTACGGTTTGCTCACCCAGTCACCATTCATCTGTTGACAAACATTAGATCTTTCTTAGTTTTTTAATGATTCTGAGTAAAGCTGCTATGAATGTCCGGGTAAAAGTCTTTGTCTGAACACAAGCTTTCTTTTCTTTTGGGTAAATACATAGGAAGGGCTGGATCATATGGCAGATGCACGTTTAATTTAAGAAACCACCAAAGCCTTGGATGAAGTGTTGGTACCATTTTGCATTTGCACCAGCAGCATGTGGGATTTCCAGTCACTCCACATCTTCATGGAGTCTTGATGGGGGGTCAGTCTTTTACTTTTAGCAACATATAAGTATGTTGGTGTCCCTTTATGGCTTTCATTGGCATGTTCTTAACGCCTAATAATGTTGACCATCTTTTATCTCCTTATTTTCCATCCATACGTATATTCTTTTGTGAAATGTCTGTTCAAATCTTTTAACCATTTTAAATTGGGCTGTTTGTCTTTTTTGGTTTTAACTTTTGAGATTTTATATATATATATATATAAAATCAGTGACTGATGAAATATATATATATATGTAAAATCAGTGACTGACGACATACATATATATATGTATAAAATCAGTGACTGACGACATACATATATATGTATGAAATCAGTGACTGACGACATACATATATATATGTATAAAATCAGTGACTGACGACATACATATATATATGTATAAAATCAGTGACTGACGACATATATATATGTATAAAATCAGTGACTGACGACATACATATATATATGTATAAAATCAGTGACTGACGACATACATATATATATGTATAAAATCAGTGACTGACGACATACATATATATATGTAAAATCAGTGACTGACGACATACATATATATATGTATAAAATCAGTGACTGACGACATACATATATATATGTAAAATCAGTGACTGACAACATACATATATATATATATAAAATCAGTGACTGACGACATACATATATATATATATAAAATCAGTGACTGACGACATACATATATATATATATAAAATCAGTGACTGACGACATACATATATATATATAAAATCAGTGACTGACGAAATACATATGTATATATAAAATCAGTGACTGACGAAATACATATATATATATAAAATCAGTGACTGACGAAATACATATATATATATAAAATCAGTGACTGACGAAATACATATATATTTCAGATACAAGTCCCTTAGCAGATATATGATTAGTAATTAAAGATGTGTAGTTTCTCATGTGCAAATTAGGCTTCAGTGAAGCTATTGCAAAAAACGGGGAAAACGCCCAGATGTTTACCCAGGTGATTACGTGGTGTAATACGCTGTCAGAGACACATTCCTGTCCATGGTATTTGGTGGGACTTCTATACAAAGGGTGGGGAGGGGGCAGGAGGGCCTCCCATTGCTCCCTTTCATTGGCTCTTTCCAAACCATCAAGCACTGACCGGGGCCAGCCAAGTGACTTTCCCCACCTTGTGACGTTCCCATCTGGAAGGCCCTGAAATATGCTGGGGAACAGTTCATTAAGCAGGAGAGCTGGTGAGAGAAGACAGGGTCTGGAGAAAAAGGAGGCAGAGGAGGAACTCCTTAGATTCAAATTCAGCAGTGATTCAAACTCCAGGCTTGGCCTCAGCCCAGCTCTCATGGCAAAGTCACGTGGGCAATGCTGCCTGCTGGCCTTCTCCGGGGAAGGGCCCTATATCTACTCCAGTGCCCTCTGCAATCACTCAAAGACTTACTTACCTGAAGAGGCTGCTGCTGACTTGCATCCAGTCCCCACTGTAGGATGTTCCACTCACCACCCACCGCAGGGCTGGTCCAGAAGCCATCTCTAGGCACTTCTCAGAGTGTGGGCATCTCTGAGCCTAGAAGAGAGGGACAGATGAGGTTTGGAGAGAAACTTGAGAAGTAAAACCAAGAGCTTCAGAGCCAGAGAGCAAATCCCGAGCTCAAGGCTGATTTTCCTAGGAGAGTTGCACAACCTCTCTGAATCTCAGTGCCTCGTGGATGAAAACAGCATAAGATGCTCTCTTTGGGGGATTATTGTGGGGATGAAATGTGAGAAATATCTGTGGGAGAGCAGGATCAATCAGCATTCAAGAAAAGGTGCTGGGGTAGGCCACAAATGCCCCCCCCACCAAAAGGTATCCATGTCAGACCCTGAAATCTGTGAATGGGACCTTATTTGGGGAAAATATATAAAACAATAGTCTGACAAAATATATAAAACAATAGTCTTTAAGATACCGGGCATCAGAAAATAAATGATCGTGATCCCCAAGAGACAAGAAATGTGTCATCAATAACATGATCATTAAAGAACAAGTTGATAAATTGAAGATGAGATTAAATGAAGGGATCTTGAGATGAGGCGATAATTCTGGAGTATCTAAGTGGGCCCATATCTAATCACACGCATCTTTGTGAGACCAAGACAGAGGGAGATTTGAGACAAAAGAAAAGATAACGTGAAGATGGAGTTGATATTGAAGTGATGGCACCTCAAACATTCACCAGAAACTGTAAGAGGCAAGAGACAGGATGTCCGCTGGAGCCTCCCAAGGGAGCACACCCCTGCTGACACCCTGATATTGCACTTCAGGCCTCCAGAATTGTGAGAGAAACACATTTCTGTTGTTTGAGCCACCCGGTTTTAGGTAATTTGTTATGGAAGCCACAGGAAGCACACACAGGTGCTTTGGGACAAAACCAATCTGAGTTTAATTTCCTGCCAAGCAATAATAGCCAGGCCAGTGTCTTCCCATCTTGGCACTATTTTTATTTGGGGCCAGATAATTCTGTGCTGCAGGATTGTCTTATAGGATGTGCAGCAACATCTGGGCCTCTACCCACCGGGTGCCAGTAGCACCGTCGTGACAACCCGGTGTCCCCGGTCATGACAACCAAAAACATCTAACACTGCCAAATGTCCTCTGGAGGAACAAAATCACCCCAACTAAGCCGCTAGAACCACCACTTAGGCCAGCCCATCTGCTCTGGCTTCATCAACTACAGAAAGGGAGCAGGGGACGTGGTGGTGGTCACACAGCGCCTACCTCGTAGGGCTTTCATTCCAACGACAATTGATTAAGCATCCAGAGCCAGGCACGTACTAGGCCCCACAGCCATGGCAGTGAACAGATGTGATGTCTGTCACATGGAGTTTACAGACTAGTGGGTTGTGCTGGGATGCTCTGAAGTAATTATGTCTACACACCGGATGCAGGCCTGGTCTATCATATGGATTCAGCAGGAGCTGCTTTTTAAGTTATTATACATTAAAGTTTTAGTATCACTGTTATCAGAATCCTAATTCGCATCACACTCTACGTTAACCTATTGCCTGGCACAAAGTAAGGTCAAAATAAGATAGAAGAGATGGTAATAAAATAAAAGGATATACATTGAGAGTGGTTAGCCCAGTGACAGGCCCACAGGAGACGATCAGCGGATGTTCACTTCTTTCTACTCCAGAGGCACAGAAGGATGTTAGTGGAAGTTTTTGGATCAGAGCTGAGGTCTCCTGCCTTGTAGTCTGGAATAATCCATTCTGTTGTGTCACTTACTGAAGTGCCACCCAGCCCTCTGTACTACCCAGATTTTTATAGCAATCAATAATGATACATAACAAATAGTATAAAAGCTCTGTGGCTTACACTCAGGAGCATTTATCTCATGCTGGTGGAGCTGCAGGTGGCTGTGGCTTGGCTGATCTAGGCTGGGCCCAGTTGGGCCGCTCCACTCCAGGCCATAAGTTGACTTCAGGTCTGATCCCCTGTGTTCATTCTGGAGCTGGTCTTCTGGGACAGTGACCACTTTTTTCTCCAATCTGGTCACAGAGACAGAAGAAATCAAGGCCACCAATGCTTGCATATTCAAGGCCTCCACTGGGGTCCATGGCCAAGCTCCACATTAGTGGACAGGGGATAGTGCACCTCTTCAGTGGGAAGAGAGGGCAGTGACTAACTGCTGCCCAGTGATCCCAACTGCCCCATCTCCCTCCCTCAGGTAGGACCTAAGGCTTTTAGGAAGTAAAACCACTAGGCTGGGGAGGTGGGGTCATCCCAAGCCTGACCCCCAGACTCTGGATTCTAAAAGAAAACAGAACAGGACCAGGAGAGAGGAGGAACAGATGGGCAGGGACTTGAAAGCATTTTCTTTTTCAGGGGAAGGGCATCAGAAAAACAAAGGAATTAGAACCGGCACACTCAGCTCCCAAGGCCTAGGCTCTACAGCCACCAACCCTGCCCCTGGGGCTGGCTATCCCCTTTCTCTGCCACTGTGCCTTTACCTTCTAGCCCAAGACCACAGAGACTCATGGCACCTGTATCTATTATCAATATCTAACTAAATCCAATTGGGGGGGAGGGCAGGGACGGCGAGAGGAAGAACGTGCTGTCAAAATAATAAATAGGACCTAGCTGCAATTGATCAGCCCCTGACCACGAGCTGGGTAGGACTCCCAGGCCAACTCCCGGGCCAGGTGCTAAAACACAAGGAATTGTTCCTTCACCAGAATTAACCTGTGTGTCTCGGGAATCACTGGGGCAAGTGCAACATCACCACAGTGTGGGGAGAAACGAAGACCATGACTCCTTTCTCCCCCAAATGTCATCCCCCAGACTCAGTCTCTCGGGTTTAGAGTCTACCTCTGTAGGTAGACTGTGGAATTGCAACCCCTCGTCCCCCACTTTATTTTTTTTTATTTTTTTTTTTTATTGGATGTTATTGACCTTGTTACCACTTTTATTTTTATTTTATTTTATTTTTGTTTTAATGTTTTTAATTTTTTTAATTTTTTTTATTTTTATTTTTATTTTTTTAAGCAGGAACTCAACTTTATTTCATCAAGCAGCCGCTTACATAGAGCGTGGGGAAGGGGCGGGGAAAGAAGGCGGGGGATGAGCTGCATGACAGGGTCGGGCCAATGGCATGGTACCACCTTGGCTGTATCTAGGTAGAGGCAGTTTCAGGCTGGGCCTTGCTGAGTCGTTGCTACACGGAAGTAGCTCGATGGATCTACTTCTAGTCAGGCTTGGGAAGTTGCACTAGGCCTAAGGCACATGGCAGGGCCCAACAATTCCCTCATTTGTTTTTTGTATGGCGGAAAAACATAGCCCCTGTCTTAGGTTGCCTGCTCTTGCAGTTTCAGTCTTACCCGTCATGGGGATACAAACATCAATGGTTTGGTCCCTGTCTTAGGTTGACTGAA
>CAUYPK010014559.1:0-13291 GCA_963574355.1 Loris lydekkerianus
CAGATGGAAAAACATACCATGCTCATGGCTGGGAAGAATCAACATTGTTAAAATGTCCATACTGCCCAAAGCAATATATCATTTTAATGCAATACCTATTAAAGCTCCATTGTCAAACTGTAAAGATCTTGAAAAAATAATACTTTGTTTTATATGGAATCAGAAAAAACTTTGAATAGTCAAAACATTACTCAGCAATAAAAACAAAGCAGGAGGAATCACGCTACCAGACCTCAGACTGTACTATAAATCGATAGTGATCAAAACAGCATGGTACTGGCACAAAAGCAGAGAAATAGACGTCTGGAACAGAATAGAGAATCAAGAGATGGATCCAGCTACTTACTGTTATTTGATCTTTGACAAGCCAATTAAAAACACTCAGTGGGGAAAAGATTCCCTATTCAACAAATGGTGCTGGGTAAACTGGGTGGCAACCTGTAGAAGATTGAAACTAGACCCATACCTTTCACCATTGACTAAGATAGACTCTCACTGGATAAAAGATTTAAACCTAAGACATGAAACTATTAAAATACTTGAAGAAAGTGCAGGGAAAACTCTTGAAGGAAGCGGCCTGGGTGAATATTTTATGAGGAGGACTCTGCAGGCAATGGAAGCAGACTATCAAAAATACATTACTGGGACCTGGTCAAACTAAAAAACTTCTGCACAGCCAAGGACAAAGTATGTAAATCAAGCAGACAACCTTCAGAATGGGAGAAAATATTTGCAGGTTATACCTCCGATAAAGTTTTAATAACCAGAATCCACAGAGAACTCAAACATATTAGCAAGAAAAGAACAAGTGACCTCATCTCAGGGTGGGCTATGGACTTGAAAAGAATCTTCTCTACAGAAGACAGATGCACGATCCACAAACACATGAAAAAAAGCTCATCATCCTTAATCATCAGTGAAATGCAAATCAAAACTACATTGAGATATCACCTAATCTCAGTAAGAGTAGCTTACATAACAAAATCCCAAAACCAGAGATGTTGGCATGGATGTGGAGGAAAGGGCACATTTCTACAGTGCTGGTAGGAATGCACACTAATATGTTCCTTCTGGAAAGATGTTTGGAGAATACTTAGGGACCTAAAAATAGACCTGTCATTTGATCTTATAATTCCTTTACTAGGTTTATACCCAGAAGACCAAAAATCACAATATAACAAAGACTTCTGTACCAGAATGTTCATTTCAGCCGTATTCACAATTGCTAAGTCATGGAAGAAGCCCAAGTGTCCATTGACCCAGGAATGGACTAGCAAATTGTGGTACATGTATACCATGGAATATTATGCAGCCTTAAGGAAAGATGGAGACTTTACCTCTTTCATGTTTACATGGAGCTGGAACATATTCTTCTTAGGAAAGTATCTCAGGAATGGAAGAAAAATATCCAATGTACTCAGCCCTACTATGAAGCTAATTTATAGCTTTCAGATGACGCCTATAACCCAACTATAGCACAGAATACGAGGAAAGGGCCAATGAAGGGGAAGAGAGGGGGGAGGTAAAGATGGAGAGAAGGTAATGGGTTGGGCCACACCTATGGTGCATCTTAAAATGGGTACTGGTGAAACTTAACTAAATGCAGAATACAAATGTCTACATACGATAACTAAGAAAATGCCATGAAGGCTACATTGAACAGTTTGATGAGAATATTTCAGATTGTATATGAAATCCACACATTGTATCCCTTGATTGCACTAATGTGCACAGCCATGATTTAACAATAAAAACATTTATTGAGATATTTGATAAGTGTGGTAGTGTTCTATTCATCTTATTTAGTGAGAGTCCATTGCTTCATTTTATCTTTTGCATCAGTGTGGAAGTTAGGTTCTGTCCTTTAAGTGCTGAGTTCTTACTTTGCTGCTGATCCATTGTGATGATCAGTGTGTAGAGCAGTTTGAAGTATTTCCTGTAGAGCTTGTCTTGTTGTGGCAATTTTCCTCAATGTTTGTATATCAGTAAATAATTGGACTTCTCCATCAATTTTAAAGCTTAGCTTAGTAGGATATATTATTCTGGGCTGGAAGTTGTTCTGTTTAAGTAGATTAATGGTAGATGACCTTTGTCTTCTTGCTTGGAAAGTTTCATTAGAGAAGTCTGCAGTCACCCTGATGGATTTGGCCCTGTAGGTCAACTGGTGCTTACTCCTGGCAGCTTGAAGAATCTTTTATCTTAACTTTGGACAGGTTCATCACAATGTTTCTTGGAGGAGCTTAATTAGAGTTGAGGCAACCTGGGGTCCAATATCCCTCTGAAAGCAGTGTGTTAGAATCTTTGGTGATATTTGGGAAATTTTCATTTATACTATTCTCTAGTATGGCTTCTATTCCCCTGGGGCATTCTTCTTCCCCTTCTGGGATACCTATAACTTGTATGTTTGAACACTTCATAAAGTCCCACAATTCTGTCAGTGAATGTTCTGCTTTCTCTCTCTTCTTTTCTGACTTTTAACTATCTGAGTTATCTCAAGAGCTTTGTCCTCTATCTCTGAGATCCTTTCTTCTGCATGGTCTAATCTGTTGCTGATACTTTCTATTGCATCTTTATGTTCCCTAATTGACTGCTTCAATTCCTTCAGCTCTGCTATATCCTTTCTATATTCTTCATATCATTCATCTCTTATTTGATTCTGTTTTTGGATTTCCTTTTGGTTATTTTCCACTTCTTTAGCAGTTTCCTTCATTGCTTTCATCATGTGTATTCTAAATTCCCTTTCTGTCATTTCTAACATTTCTTTATAGGTGGAATCCTGTGAAGTAGCTACCTCATGGTCCCTTGGAGGGGTTGTTGTGGACTGGTTCTTCATGTTGCCAGTTTTTTGCTGATTCTTCCTCATGAGTGATTTCTTTTATCTGTTTCCTTGCCCTAATTTTTCTTTCACTTCCTCTTCATCTTTAAGTTCCCATGCCTCTGGACTAGGGTTTTGATGAGTCCTTTTGGTATAGGACCAGAAGGATGAGAAGGTTGAAGAGCAAGAAGGGTAAAGGAAAAAAAAAAAAAAGAACAAAATGAATAAAGAGAAAGGAGAGGGGGTAGGTAAAAGGGAATATTGACCAAAAGAAGAGAGGCACAGAAAGAGGGGGACAGACCAATATAGGTAGGTGTACAGTAGGGTACTTTGACCCAACTTTAAAAAACCTCCAACCTGTGGGGGTGCTGAATTGGATGGTTTCCTTGAGGTCAGCAGCTCTTTTCTAACCTGTTCGGACACAGTATCTCACCTCCACCAAGTAGAGAGAAAAGACAAAAATGCTATAAATCAAATGAAAACAAGCAAACAGAAAACTTTACGGGATAAAATAAAGGGAGAAACCAAATAATAGGAATAGAAACACTAGCAAAAATGAAGTTCTAAGTACTAAAAATGGCAAGAATGGGAAATTATATTTAAAGTAGAAAAATGGAAAAAGAAAAGAAAGGAAAAAAAATAAAAGAAAGATCTATATGGATCTATATGGAAAAGGTTGAAATTAAAAAAAAAAGAACAAAAATAACAACAAAAACTGAAAACAAAGCAGTATATATATCTTGCTGAATATTGTCTGGGCAACAGGTGATCTTCTAGGGTATGAGATGTTAATCACAATGCTGATAGCTCTGGAGGTCTCTGCTGATTCTCAAGCCCCACAGCGTGGAGACCCTATCTCTCTTCAGCCCTCTTAAAAGGCACTTTAAACTGCTAAACTTGGCTAAGTGGAAGCTATCCCAGGAAAGTGCTTGTTGCTGGGATCAGTGCTGAAGTGGCTATCCACTTACCCAGTGTGCCAAAACTGATCTCATTTTGCCCCTGAGGGCTAAGGCTGTAAGGTGGTTCAGTCCCCACCTTTAGACTGCTCAGTCACTAGATTACTAGCTCCAGCCCCATCCTTGCTCTGCGACCCTGAGTGCAGAGCTTGCAGAGCCATTTCTCTCACAATGGCTCCGTGGCCCACAGCCAAACAGTATTAGGTCTGTCCAGCTCAGTGGCTCAGTCTTGGGTCCTAGACAACACCCAAAGTTTTCTGCACTCCTGCCCAAGCTCTCCTAAGGCAGTTCAACTGAGTGCCAAGTCCAAAAAAACCAAAACAGCTCCCAGGTAAAGCCTTTCCAGTTTGTTATCTCACTGCTGCTGTACTTACAGCTGCCAGTGGGATTAGACTGAATGAACACATGCAACCACTTGCCAGTTTTTCACTGCTTTTGTCCTACTCTTGGGGTCCAGAAGTCTCTTGCTGACTCCCTGTGTCCTCACAGGGATGATTATAGGCAGATCCCACCAGCCAGAGATGCCTGGAGTCTTGTCTCCCCAGACTCACTATGACCAGTTGGAAGGAAGCTGTTACTCAGCCACCATCTTGCTCCTCCTCCCAACAGAATGCATTTCTTCACCAAAGAGTTTTCACATATGAGTTCATAGGCCTGTGTGAGAAAGCCAAGGATGAGAATTGCTTTTCTGGTTTTACAAGGAGATTGCATGATTTGTTCATATTGACATTGCAAGATGTCACAGTCCATTTATATGAATTTCATTATACTGGAAGCCCTGTTTCTGGCAAGAGCTCTCTAAATACTATCTCTACCAGGAGCAAATTCTCTAAGGGCAAGAATAGGTGAATTCTTACATATTTCTATCATAACATGTGGTAGTCTGCAAAAATGGCCACAAGTTGTCCCCCTCCCTCCATTCATTGGAAGTGCCACTGCAGTCTGACTTTGGACTCAAGACTGGCTTTGGCTAATTGGAAGTGAGCAACTGAAACATAAGTAGAGGTTCATCAAGAACTTGTGTTTTGGGACTTCTTCTCTTGCTGTGCTCAGAGCCCCAAGACAATGATGTGAATGAGCCCATGAAATCTCTTATGGGATGAATCACATCCCCCTCAAATATGTATGTCTAAGTCCAAATCTCCTACTTCAGAATGTAACTATATTTGGAGAAAGGGCCCTTAAAAAGGTCATTAAGGTTGAATGAGGTCATAATCCAGTGTGACTACTGTCTTTATATAGATTGGGGCACGACAGACACAGAAAGACTGATTAAGGAGAAAATGGCCATGTATGAGGGAGACCTCAGAAGGCAAAATCCTGATAACACCTTGATGTTGGACTTCTAGTTTCCAGAAGAAATGTATCTCCAGTGAGGAGATACATTTTTATTGTTTAAACCATTCAATGCACATTACTTTGTTATGACAGCCCTAGCAAGCCAATGCACCAGCTTCATGGAGGTAAAAGAGCATTGAGGCACTCATAGGAAAAGCCCACCCACTGTCAGACTTATGGGTGAGGCCATCCTAGATCATCCAGCTGCCAGGTGACCTTAGCTGCATGAGGAAGCCCAGTAGAGGCAGGCTGGTGTCAACCAGAGAAGACAGAGGTTTGGGGACACTCTTTTCACTTCATAGAGAGGTTTGCTAGGCCATGGTAAGTCTGTGTTACAGAACAGGGACATTGCCTCCCTCTGTGTCTCCTTTTTATAGGTAACTGGAATGGTGACTTTGTCAGAGAAGTAAAAAATAGTCTTCTCGGATGCTGGCTAGTCTGAAAATAGGTGCCAGACTTTGTTTTAGGGTTTATTCTAGAAAGCTGACTGCCAAATACAAAGTGAACTTGGGCTCCTGGGAACTTGCTGCCCCTTCTGCCAAGGGCATGCACTATTGTGGGAAGCTGAACCTGACTGTTCAGCTCTCTCTGTGAGAAGGAGGGGGCCCACCATGTGTGCTGACTCCTTGTCTAGGAAACCTGGTGTAAATTCCAAAGGTCATTTTCAGGCAATTCTTGTCATATCACACTTTGATTATGACCTGTCCCCACCAAGGAAAATAATCAAAGAAAAAGGAGAGCAGGTTACATTCTAGATTTTCATTGGATTTTCCATTGTAAAAGGCAAATTCTTGTTTTCCTGGGAACAGATGGAAGAACCAAAGATAATGGCATGGAACTGTGCCATCCCTTATATACAAAAGGTGATTTATTTTTCCAGTTAGTGGGATAGATATGCCCTGAGCATTTACTGATTCTTGCTAAATTTCCCTATTGTTCAAAACAACACATTTTCTAAAATGTCTGGTTGGATTTAGGAGTGCCATCAGTGACTAGAGAATAGAGGGAAAGGCACAAACTTAAATGGAGATCTCGTTAGCTCACGTTGATCTTTCAGCAAATTAAGCTAAGCCACCTGTGTGTGACCCTCTCCCAGGGTTCTGTCTTCATGATGATGTCTGGTCAAGTGTGAATCATGAAGTCTGAAAAAAGAAACATTTAATTTTTAATTTTTTTCCTTTTATTAAGTCATTTATTTATACATACATCATAAATACATTTCTGCCTGTGTGGGATTCCATGTGTTGATTTTTTGTACAAATTAGAGTAGTTACATACAACTAATTATCATAGCTTTCACCTCATTTATTTAATCACTGTGTTAAGACTTTTGTGTTCTATACTTAATAGATTTGACTTGTACCCTTGCACAATGCTCCATAGGTGTGGTCCCACCATTCACCCTTTCTCCATCAAACTACCCCCCTCCCCACCCTTTCTCTCCTTCATCCTGGGCTATAGTTGTGATTCATCTTTCATATGAAAGTGTGAGTGATTATAAATTGGTTTCATAACAGTACTGTCCTTTCAGTTTTAGATGCATACTTAGACACTGGTGCCCATAAAAATCACTCTTTTGGACTATTTCTGCTCAAAATTGGCTCACAGAAAAAAATAGAACATTTTAACAAAGGAGCTTACTGTTCCCTGGCCCCCTTCCCTTCCTCTCCCTTCCTCCTTCACTGCCTTCCTCCCTTTCTTCCTTTCTCTCTCTCCTCCCTCTTGTTCTTCCTCATTTCCTCCTTTCCTTCCTTCTGTGTATTTTTAAAGGACTACAGGATCAATAGGGAATTATGATACTACAAGAATAGTTCTTCATGCTGGTTTCATTCTGATATCTGCTGGGACCAACATTTTACTTTCAGTGGGAGTCTTTTGAAACCTGCTTAAAGATAATCTGTCTGAACCCTTTGAATTGGAAAAGTGGAAAAGGGAAAGAGAAGTGACTGGGTTTTCAGAAGTTTTTGAGATCAAAGGATTTGGTTAATCCTTTATAATGTTTGCTATAACTTTATACATTTGGGTTTGCAAGATTAGTCTCCAGAAGTCATTTCTTACTGATGCTCAACCTCTCTGTGGATGACATTTCTTGGGTTAAAGTTTCAGGGAGCCCACAAGTACTCAGGTTTGGTTAAATTTGTTGGTTCTTACCCTGGGCTGCACATGAGAATCACCTGGGGAGGTTTAAAATTTATAGATGCTCAGAACCCATCATTAGAGTCATGAAATCGTATTCTCTAGAGGTGGAGCCAGGAATCAGTATGTTTAAATCTCTCCAGAATATAATGTGCAGCCAGGATTGTGAATCATTTAGACAACTGAATCACAGAAAATAAACAAGCATCCCCACCTAATTATTCTTTTAAAAAAGCATTGAAGTAAGCTATTAAAACAGCATAAACATTACCTTTAAATAGGATGTACAAATTAAGTTAGATTGTAAATTTTAAAGCAATATAAAGACCTATGTGTAATGAGGTGCCATTTTAACAGAACAGCCTTCCAATCATTATTGGACCCTTTCTTCCCCCAAATTTTGTGAAGTTCTCTCTAGTTTTCTTAGGTTTGTACAGGCATTACTTATAATTTTTCTGCTTGCAGTTAAAAGTCTCCCCTCTCTGTGAAGGGGCACCTATATTCAAGATCCTCCAGTGAACTTAAGTGTCTGCAGAGTTATTTCTCTGCCATATGGTTCATTTACTTTCTCATCAGATAATGTTAACTAAAACATTGTTACTGCAGGCTGTGGATCAGCAACCTTAGCACACCTTGGAGCTTGTTAAAGAGAAATCCAGATCCCACTCCAGATCCTACTGAATCAGAGTCCACATTTAACAAGACCTCATGTAATTCATCTGAACATTATGTCTGAGAACAAACTGTCTTACTGTTTTTGTACATGCCGTCATACCTAGCTTTACCTGTCTTTTTATTGAAGGTATAAAAGGAAAGAGAAAGTATTCTATTAAAAATTTCTAATTGCATATGTGATTCATGCTTTTTAAATTTTAATTAGCATGGATCCTTAGAGCTTTATGATCACTTCTTTTTTTTTGAAGACAGAGTCTCTATCTTTTGGATAGAGGCTCTTGGCATCATTCTAGCTCACAGCAATCTCAGACTTCTGGGTTCAAGTGATCTTCTGCCTCAGCCTCCTGAGTAGGGTAGGACTATAGGTGCCCACCACAATGACTGGCTAATTTTTCTATTTTTAGCACAGGTGGGGGCTTGCTCTTGCTCAGGAGAGTCTCCAACTCTTAAAGTCAAGCAGTCCTTCTGCCCTGGCCTCCCAGAGGGCGAGGATAGCAGGTATGAGCCACTGCACCTAGGCCAATGGTTTTTTTTTTTTTTTTCTTAATATTACCTTCTTGCTCATTGAAAGGTAACCTACAATTTAAGTTTTCTCAGTGACAGAAAAAATTAAACTATGACCGATTGACAAAGGTTGTTTTCATCAAGATTAGTAGATCTATCCTGGGCATGATGTTTAAGATAAAGTATCTTGGATCCAGAGTCAAAGCTATGTTGATTGATAATGTCTGTTGTTCATTGATCCCAGTGTTAGGCACTATTGCAGCCGGAATTTTTAAACCTGAACTATTTTGTTCATTCAATAGGATGATGAGCTGCAGTCTCTTCTGTCTTGCCATATTTTTTTCTTTACCTGCCCTAGCTAACATGTTTGATTATATGCTTTGGGCATTAGATTGATCTGTCAATCCTGAGCATGAAGAGGACAAAGATGTCTAGTCAAGGCTGATTCTATGTAGAAATGATTTATTTTTCCTGCTCACAGCTCAAGAGAAAGATAACATGAGATTTTTGAGAACAAGTGTATCAAAATTGACATGGAGACCAATCATTGCCCAAGCTACCCGTCACTACTATGAACACTGCAGCTCATCCTAGGGTATGTTTGCCACAGTAATGAGAAGGGTACTGCGACCACAGAGGACGGTGAGATGTTGGAATGACTGTTCCAAGGTCCTTCAACATCTTTTCTCCTTTTTCTATTCTCACTCTTTCCCCCAACTTATGGTTTTAAGTACCAGTCATACGCCGATGATTCTAAACTTATACTTCTGTGTGTAGAGTCATTTATCCTACATGATATCTCCATGTGGCTATCCGAAAAGCATCTCAATTGTCAAGAGTCAAAAACTGATCTCTTAATACTCTCCAGCAAATCTGTTTCTTCCACATCTTTACCTCAGTACAGGGCAACTCTGGTCCTCTACTCACTTAGCCCAGCACAGAAGAGGCATCCTTGACTTCCCTGCTCTCCCACCCCACACCCCGTTCATCAACAAGTCATGTGGGCTCTTCCTTCAAAGTCTGCCCATAGGGTCCCTTCCCCCAATTTCTCATGACTCCTTCCTCCATCACTCCTGCCTGGTCCAAACCATCCTCCCTTGCCTAGGTGAGTGCTGTCCCCTGCTTGCTCGACCCTGGTCCCCCTCCATTCTCTTCTCAACACGACAGCCAGGGGGATCTTTGTAAGTACCAATCAGACCAAGCCAGCTCTCTCTGCTCCTAAGCATCCTGAGTCCTAAGCATCCTTAGCTTTGGTCAGAGTCAAAGCTAAGGTCCCAGATAACTTTCTGAACTCATCTTCACCTGCTGTCTCATTTGCTTACTCTGTGGCAGGTCAGGTTTTCCACAAGCAGATGCTGAGAAGGAGTTTGTTGTGCTGGATATTTATGAGGATTCAATTCTGTTTGAAGAAGTGGGCTAAGGAGAAATGGAGAAAGGAGGAACTTGCACTAAGTCCACCCAACAAAGCTGCCAGCAGCCCTGCCAAGGCACCAGAGCATGTGTGGTTGTGGGAGTTGTCTTCCATCAGGCCAAAAGGACTGAACTTTTATTCTTGTCTCATAAGTTATTGGATGAGTGTTTCCCTGAGAAGGGTGTGACTTGGCACGGGGCAGCTGAGGCATGCCTTGAAGGAGCTGACCAGAAGAGGCTGCTGCTGACTGCCCTACATGTCCACTGCATTCTTGGCCTCTTTAAACAAATCCAGGCCACTCTGCCTCAGGGCCTTTGCATCTGCTGAAATGTTTTTCTACTAGGTAATTTTCATGTCTTCTTCCCTAATCCCCTTCAGTCCTCTGCTTAAATACTGGTGATGAATAAAGTCTCCCCTCCCCAACCATCCTATTAAAAAGGAACTTCCTCCAGCACTCTTATTCGTAATACACACCCCTTTCCTTTTTTTCTCTTCTCCACAGAATTTACTGCCATGTGATATGCTATATAATCTCTGACTTGTTAGTGTCCATTTCTTCAGGTAAAATGTAAGCCTTAAGATATGCCAGTCACCTAGGACAACATTTACTAAAGGGTGTTTGGTACCAGTTCCATGAATTTGGACCTCAGGAAATTTGAAATTGATGATGTTTTGAGATGTTGATATTTTTTCTCTGAATAATAACAAACAGCTAAGATAAATAATGCAGAATTATGAGTTTTAAAGATATTAATGTTTAAATTGTCAAGGAACATAAATGTTCTAGAAGCACTCGTTTATATCTCCAGGTTGATGTGTTGAATAAAAGTTTTTCTCTTTTATTAATTAAGTAAAGCAAATCCTCCAACTTTACTTGGTACATTATCTGGGAATCAATCCATGATCCTCACTGATGTTTTTTGTTATTGCCGGAAAGAAATAGAAATGTATTTAAAATTCTTTAATTTACATTTTTTCTTAATCAAGACACATCTTTCTATAATTAGTTCTTTTGTTTTCTTGTTGTTTTACTAACTTCAGGTTGCCTGCAGAGGGGGTGACTGGAGTCTGCTGAGTTAGGAATGGGCTGAGGCATTGAGGGAGGGATGTGACATACTCTTTGTGATATTGCCTTTTTTCTTTTCTTTTTGCATTCAAGCAGTTTTGTTTAAGTAATTTCAAAGCTCCTTTCAGTGTGCACCTGTTTTCTCCCCCTCCCCCCCGCTTGCCTCTTATCACTCATGTTCCTTCATGCTGCTTTCTCCTTAGATGACCCACCAATTTTGCTCCATTACCCAAGTTACTCTTCCCAGGAAAAACGAAAATCTAATGCCAAATGTTTGAAAAAACTGCCCGCCTGATGATCACTCCTGCTTGTCATTGTACGAAGATTCAACTTTTTTGTTTTTCCTGTTCTATCTCTTTCTGTTGCTAATCTTGTCATTGCTATCGTGATTTTTCTATGACTATCACCAAGAAGATCCATTAAATGTTAAGAGCTCATAGGCTCTTCTAATTGTTTCCATACTAGTTTTGCAACCATAATTGAAAACAGAGACAATTTTGGTAGAACCCAGTGCTTTTTGAATCCCCTTATAGGACAACAAACATGGTTGTTTGCAATGGGGAGCGGGAGGATTCTAGGATTTGCTTGCTGCCTGCAGCATAATATGAAAACCACTGGAATGATTTTTATGTTTCTTTTGTCTCAATATGACAGTGATTTATATATGTGTATTTGAAAGTGTGAGGAAGAATAGCTTCTTATGGGTCTTATTACTATTCTGTCATATCTATGTAGTACCTAGCATATGAAGGCAATTAATAATAATGAGTATACCACCAAGGGAAGACATTCACACGAGCATCACAGTTTTTATCTCCATGTAATCCTTAAATATATATAATGGTATATTAGATAGAAGTATTCAGAATTCAAGAAGCACAGAACATTTGAACCAAATACATAATTGATTTCAAATGTGAAAATGTGTAAATATGTTATAAGACATGAAGTAAAAATATAATAGTATGTAAATGATAAACATATGTCCATACTAATTTTAATTATTAGGAGATAAAATTAATTCAATGAAGTAGCACTAAAAAGGAAACAAAGTTACACAAAAAGTAAGCCTTTTTTGGACAGTCTTACTCTGTCAAAGAAGTAAGAAAATTTAATTTTAAAAATAAAAATTAAATGATTAAAGATATCTTTAAAAAGTAACATATCCAGAAAAAACCAGAGTATATTAATAGAGTCATCAGTGAGTTGTTGACAAGTGAGTTTTGTGCAAAAAATTTTTCTGCTGATGAATGGTTTTTTAGTTATGAGTTAAGGCCAAATATTTTCTTCTGGCTCCTTTCTGATCCAACAAGTCTTTCCTTTCTTTGAATATGTTGAGATCTTTTTGAACTTTTCTTTGTTTAGGAAATGCATTCTTTTTTATTCCTCCCAAGCTATGATTTGCATTTCAAAGAGGCTACTCTGGTTTGCTTTTTTCTTCTTCGTGTATGTTGTCCTGTGTACTCAGAGATCCTGCTGCAGAGGGACCTGTGGCAATTTGAACACCATCATTCTGTACATGCTCTGTCTACACAGAGAGTCTTTGATTCAGAACGAGACTTACTCCAACCAGGAGTCTTTGCTGTGTTCGTTGTTGTTTTCTTCCACTTATGGAGGAAGAAGCATTCTTTAGAGAAGAATCTCTCTAAATTAGTCATAGTGAAATTTTAAAGCCCTATGTAACTTTCAGACATATTTTAAATTAATTTTTTTAATTTTAAAAACTAAGATTTTAGTATTTTACCTACAAAATGCCCCAATTTTGGCAGTGGAAAGTAGCAAAGAAATCAAGAATGCCAGCTGCCAACCATAATCACTAGTCAGTATGAATTTGTTGAATGAATTTGGTAAGTGGTTAACTGTTGGCTTGCAACTTTACCTATCACAAAATGTTTCTTTTATTTTTCAGAGGACAGAGAAGTGGATCCCCCTTAAACTATGGAATTTTCCAAGGGTCATACAGTGAGACAGTGCCTGTAACCCTGCAGTAGACGCCACAGCCTGTAGGCTGGTGTCATAATAACCAGGGGAGCACTCTCTTACCAGGCAGTCATAATCACTCAGGGAGGCGCTGCAACTGGGGGTTCTGGGTCCCTTTCCCTTTGGGTGCTCTCCTTACTTCCCTCTATTCCCCACATCCTTTCTGGCATTGTTATCCCAAATTGCTCCAAACCCCAAACCCGAGGACCTTTGTCTGTTGTGCCCAGATCTTGAAATCACCCACAAAGACCACCAAGGAGCCGAGTCCGATGCAAAAGCAGAAGAGCCATTTATTCACAGACTAGTCTGGGCTTCTCGTTCCTGGCACAGCAGAGCTAAGAGCAGTTTTAAGGATTCAGAAAAGAAAAAGGGGGGTGGAATGGGGGCTTAGGGACCTAAACCATGTTTGA
>CAUYPK010014560.1:0-22668 GCA_963574355.1 Loris lydekkerianus
CCAATGTACTCAGCCCTACTATGAAGCTAAATTATAGCTTTCACATGAAGGCTATAACCCAACTATAGCATAAGACTATGGGGAAAGGGCCAAGGAAGGGGAAGGGAGGGGGGAGGTTTTGGTGGAGGGAGGGTAATGGGTGGGGCCGCATCTATGGTGCATCTTAGAATGGGTACAGGTGATTACACTAATGTACACAGCTATGATTTAACAATTAAAAAAAAAAAAAAAAGAAAAGAAAATAGGCCATTTCTTAAATAGTTAAATCGTACATTCAACACCCAAATTTTGGTTTCTAAGTATTATCCTCCAATAAAAGGAACTTAAAGCTTCTTAGAGAAATAGCTGATAGGACTGGGGTAGGACATATACTTAGTATAGGAAGAGCCTAGAACATCTTGTAGTGCTGGAAAATGAACAACTGCTTAAAAAAAAATGAGGGGAGGGGTACAGAAGATCCAACCTGAAAAAAGGACAGAAGAGCCAATCTGAAAGAGTTCCCAATGGCCAAAACAAGGACAATATCAGTAATGAAATAATTAATGCCTATTAGTTACAACAAAGTATAAAATAAATGAGTCCATACTGATATAAATAAATAACTGAATGAATAAATAATGGGAGAAAGGTCCAATCTTCTTTACAAAAGAAATTAAAATAATATATGTATGCTATCCCATCCCAAAAATTAGAGTTTAATTTCCCTCCATTGAGTATGGGGTGGACTTAGCCCATAAGTTTAGGCTTTATTGGAGCAACCTAGCAGACACCACCTTAACCAAATGGTCACTGTATCATCACTGACATGTGTTGACATCTAACATCTAACTTGTACCCTCTAATATGATACAATAAAAAGGGCCTATCATCTTTGTGGTAATCGTCTCCAAAAATAATAAACCCAGTCTAACAATGAGAAAACATTAAAAGAAAAAAATAAACTGGGGATATTCTAAAAAATGCCTGACTAGTACCCCTTCAAAACTGCCAATGTCATCAACAAAAGGAAAGACTCAGATTGTCACAGATCACGGAGGTAAGAAGACACGAAGACTACATACAATCCAATCTTGAATTGGATCCTAAACTGCAAAAAGTCTTTAAAAGAAAATGGGTGAAATCCAAATAAAATCTGTAATTTAGTAATGACAAATGTATCATGTTTAAAGAAAATGTCAACATTAGTACTCAGCCTGCAAGTGCTGCACAACCTGACATCAGGAGCAAGTCCCCTAGCTGGGGCCACGGTCCAATGTCTGTCTATTCAGGGCTCAGGACAGTGGGGACTTGGAGCCGAGGGCAGCAGCCCATGACCCGTGAAGTAGCACATCTAACACGTTACTTGAGGAGCTATTGGAAATGCAGAAAGAGGGCACTAAGATATACAAACAATTGGCAGCTGGAAACAGTACTAAGAAACAAGGTTCTGGACCACCTGTCCAAAGTACAGGTGTTGCAGACAAGCATATGGCTCTGAAAATGTCAGCCGGGATACAAGTGCCATTTTTACATCAGGTTGTTCCCATCTGTAAAAAGGTGGCTGGGACCCCGACTTTGATGAGGTGTTTGACAAAATGTATCAATTCTTGGATGATATCCAAACCGGAGAAAGTTGAAGCAGCACCATTGAGCACCACGAGGAACCACAACAGCTGCCTCAGTGAATTGAGCAGCAAGAAAGGCACAACGGGAATAAAAGCAGCAAGAGCGTGCCTGGCCCTGAAGCAGAAGCAGCAGGCTCAGGCCCAGCAGGGCCATCAGCCATTCTTCAGAAGAAATCTGAGCAACACCAGTTAGCCCCAGGTGAGAAGTTCAAGGAACTAAGATGCAGAAGAAAGCTGGAGAGCTTCTTGAGTAGAAAGGACAAGAAACGTCTCTCTTTGAGCAAAGAGTAATAAGTAACTGTCCTCTGCTCTGCCACTGCCTCAGGGAGACATAAATCTATGGGCACAATCTTGGGCTTGGCTTGTTTTCCTGGTTCTTTCCTGTTCAAGGGCAAGGATCACAGCTGCCCTGGACCTAGGTTGGCTGAGAGAAGGCTTGAGAACTCTTGGACTGCCCACAAGGCTTGACAAGAAGGGCAGCTCAGCCTTCTGCCATGCCACACTGCCTCTGGTTGGATCTGGTTCTTACGTCCCCATGAGCTTCTCCCATCCTTACATTCTGTATCAACGATTCTCGTACAGGAGAAGAGGGGCCAATCCTTGAGGCCAATAAAAGACTTGAAATCTGTTCATGGATCCCAGGGCTTGGACTTAATGTAGGAGCCACTTCATAAACATTCTCGTTACTCATCTTTTTATTATTCTGCTTTTACGTGGGATTTGTGGGTGGCCTAGCTTACTGTTTGAGTGCCCTATATGAGAGAGTAGACAACAAAGCCAAAGCTTCTAGACGGTAGGAAGACCAGAGACCTCTCCTACTTAAATCTGGACCCTTCAAGGATACAGTCATTTCAAGGGTGAGCCGATCCTACAACTCACTTATTTGGCTTTGGTTTTGAACGCAAGGGAGGTAAGAAATGGGGATACAGTACTTCCTTAACAATATGCGAGCCCAGCTGGCCCTCAATATTGTTTAGAATTAGAATTTATACTACTCATGTAATCTAGGAAATCCTCGAGTTAATAATTTAGTTTAAGGTTACACAGATGGAGTACAAAGAAAGATACGGCAAAATAGGAACAAAGAAAAAGAAGTTAAAAACCATGGACAGACTGGGTGCTGTGGCTCATGCCTGTAATCCCAGCACTCTGGGAGGCTGAGGCAGGTGGACTGCCTGAGCTCCCAGGTTCAAGACCAGCCTGAACCAGAGTGAGACCTTGTCTCTAAAAATAGCTGGGCGTGTGGCAGGCGCCTGTAGTCCCAGCCACTTGGGAGGCAAGGCTGAGGCAAAAGAATTGCTTAAGGACAAGAGTTTGAGGTTGCTGTGAGCTGTGGTGGCAGGGCACTGTACCAAGGGGGACAAAGTGAGAAAGAAAGGAAGGAAGGAAGGAAGGAAGGAAGGAAGGAAGGAAGGAAGGAAGGAAGGAAGGAAGGAAGGAAGGAGAGAGAAAGGAAAAGAAGGAAGGAAGGAAGGAAGGAAGGAAGGAAGGAAGGAAGGACAGAGGAAGGAAGGAAGGAAGGAAAGAAAGAAAAGAAAAGGAAGGGAAAAGAAAGGAAAAGAAGGCATTTAATAAATATCAATTAAAAAAAATAAAAACCATGGACAATAAAACACATAAAAAACATGAGAAGGTTTGACATATGTAATCCAAAGTCCAGAAGAAGAGAATATTTCAAAGAGGCAAAGAATTTTCTATAACTGATGAAATTTATAAACACTATGAACCAGAAAGCCCAGATAATCTCAAACAGGACTTTTTTTGAAAGGTAGATAAAGCTTAAGAAACTGCAGAACAAAGCTTGTTACCTTAAAAGCAGCTCTAAAGGAAAGAAAAAGAAATATAATCAAAAGGTAGGACATCTATTGCTTGACACCTCTGAGATGGAGAAAAGTCACAGTTCTGAGATACAAATGGAAACTGCAATGTAATAGAGATAAAGGTTAAACTGCTCTCCTGCTGACGGTAAGCTAAGGATTACAGAGGTAGTTTGCCTTGCCAAGAGGAAATGAGGGATCCAGGGCTGCAGGGTCCCAGTGTCACATGTGTTAATCCTCCTTCAAAGTCAAGGAATGGATTCTGGCACATAAAAACAAAAAACTTCATCCAACTGTTGGACTCAGAACTACTCCTCGGAGGGCTGGAAAGAAGCTCTAAAAAAGGAGGGTGAGAGGCATAAAGTCCAAGCAATAGCACTCTAAATTAAAAAAACAAAACAAAACTAACATTAGGGGAAGCTGGGTGAAAGGTATATAGAAACTCAAATATGGTTATATTTGTACCTTTTCTCTACATCAAAAATTAATTAAAAGTTTTACTTATTTGTGTATTTATTTATTTATTTTTCAGGCAGAGTCTCACTTTGTCACCCTCAGTAGAGTGTTGTGGCCTCACAGCTCACAACAACTTCAGACTCCTGGCCTCAAGTGATCCTCCTGCCTCAACCTCCCATATCTGGGACTACAGGTGCCCGCCATAACGTCCAGCTATTTTTAGAGACTCTCACTCTTGCCCAGGCTGGTCTGGAACTCCTGAACTCAAGCAATCCACCCACCTTGGCCTCCATGCCCAGCCCCTAAATTTATTAGAAAAATTTATTATCCAAGCAAAATCCAGCGAAGGCCCAGAATGATTTTTACTGTTCATTCTTAAGAGCAGACTAAATCTTCAAAGACTTTGCATAGTGTTTTGTACTTAGTAAATGCCCAATAAATGATACCTGAATAAACTAATAATTTCATTGTAAAAACAAAAACAAAAACAAAAAAAATGGCCAGATGTGGTGGATCAACCTATAATTCCAGGACTTTAGGAGGCCAAGACAGGAGGATCACTTGAGGCCAGGAGTTTGAGAAAATAAAACTATTTTGAAGCTGTTTAAGTAGAAAATACTTTCTTGCCTTCTATTCAACAAATTAAACATCAACATCCTGAAACCTTACACAAAAGAAAAGATAGTTGAGGTTGCAACTAACCCCATCCCGTACTAGTCTCCACTGGAGAAAATGCTTTACTGAAAGCAGAGCATCAGGGTAGGCTAGTATCTGGGAAGGTCACGAGGAGGCTTTTACGGTGCTGGTTAATGTTCTACTTCTAGGTCTGTATAGTGGTCACAGAGGCAAGTTTACTTAGCAAAAATTCATCAAATTGAGTATTATGTGGTACCTTTTCAGTATGCATACTATGCTTTCTTGATTATTTTTTATACTATAAAGAATTTACTTTTTTTTAGAAACAGAATCTTGCTGTCACCCAGGCTAGAGTGTAGCAGCATCATCACAGCTCACTGCAACCTCAAACTCCTCATCTCTAGTGATTCTCCTGCCTCAACCTCCCAAGTAGCTGGGATAATGAGCATGCATCAGGTATGCCTGGCTATTTTTTCTATTTTTTGTAGAGGTAGGGTCTTGCTATGTTGCTCAGGCTGGTCTCAAACTCCTGGCCTCAAGTGATCCTCCCTCCTCAGACTCCCAAAATACTAAGATTATAGTAATTAGCCACCGTACCCAGCCACGAACTTACTTTTTAAAAACATTTATCATACCATACCATATAACACAGCCATATCACCACTAGGTACATATCCAAAAGATACAGACAGACACAGGAGAAAAAGCCACATGAAGAAAACAGTGAAAACTGGAGTGATGCAACTCCAACACACAATGACGTATCTTGGGGATAAGACCCAAGGCTAAACTTATGATCCATTTATGTTTCATATATATATTATACACATAGCCTCAAGGCAAGTTTATACAATATTTTCGGTAATTTTGTTCATGAAACAAAGTTTATGTACAATGAACCACGAGAAAGGAAAGGTATCTCAGCCACCCACACTGTAACTAAGACGCTAGAAAGATACCGTGTGCTGGGTAACTAAGCAGCACAGCAGCATCACCAGAACGCCTGTGTCCACTTTTAAACAACAGCAACAACAAACATGGGCAGCCTATGTGGAGTGTTTCGATCAAAAGGTTACTTTACATGGTATTCTTTTTTTAGGTGAGAACAAATATCAGAAGTAGTGAGGGACCAGGAAGCTGGTTTTCTACGGGTGAGGAGGCATTCCACTCTATGGCTTTTTTAACTGTTTCCCCAGAGTCATCTGCCTGATTAACAATGGTTTTTGTCTTGAAACTCCCTCTTTGATTTTATAAACCGATGCAATTTCTAGTAGTGTTAAGAATGCACCTTGCTCTAGTACTTCAATAAGCCCATCCCACATTGTCATCATACTGTCCATAGACACTGTTCTGCTGCATTATGTCAACTTCATTGTCACTATTACCGTGGTCACCTTGATTCAGTACCATTCAGGCTATTTCATCATTGGTCAATGAATGAACTGGAACCTCAGTATCATGTTAAAATCTTCCTCAACTTACTGACAGTCACAGAATATTCTTTACGTATGTAAGGAGGTCAGACATCTTTTTTTTTTTACTTGCTATATGGAATCCTTAAAAGTTACCACCTTGCTCAACATCATCACTGAATATAGTGGTAGGCCCATAGGTTGCACTACACATGCACAACTACTTCTTCAGTCACTGTGTGCCAAGCATTGGAAATAGCACATATAGCATCCTTTATAATAAAATCTCTTGGAAAAGCTTCCATACCCACACCTCTGTTGCTGCTGCTAGCGTGCTGTTCACATAAGTGCGTTTATGGTTACTCTTCATTGATCTGAGGACACCCTGGTCACATGGCTGAATTAATGAAGTCAATTTGGGGAAAAGTACATGGCATAGACATTATTTTCTATGAGAATTTCAACTGGAGGACCAGCAGAACAGTCATCAAGGAATAACAAAATCTTGCAGTCATCATCCACTCCAGCTTCCCTACAGTGAGCACAAGCCATTGGTACAAAATGTTAGTGAAATCAATCAGAAAAGATGTCTCTGGTGATCCATGCCTTTTTGTGGGCATAATAATGGGTAAGAAATTCACTCCTTGAAAACAATGAGGACGAAAGATATGCCTATCACAACTTGCACTTACGCATGTCTGCTATGTTAGCACATCCCAGCACAGTTATTCTGTCCTTGGCATCCTTAATTATTTTAGAAACTATCTCATCAGCTGTAGTCAGCGTCTTTCTGGGGAAATAACAAAACAGTCATGGTTCACCAGCATTATAGTCTTGTTCTGGTTTCAAATTTTCATTACTGATGACATTGCCAGACTTATCCATGCATTTCTCCACTGCTTCATGACCAGCAGACGCTTTGTCACCACAAATCTTTAAAAATGTAATGTCATGTTGAAAACTACCCTTTATAAAACCAATAAAGGGCCACATGGTGGGTGCAGTGGGGACCTGAACTCTGCAAAGGTATATACACAGTTTATATATATAAAACCAACCACTGTTCCCTAGTTTGCTTTCCTATAATTGCTTACTACTCAGAAGTCATATGCATGATGGTCATAAAGATTCTTAGCTTCCTTCATTATATCCATAGATACAATCACGCTTGTGAAACCTAAGGCTAGTTTTTAAGATATCTTCCAGGCTCTGCATTCCAGTAGATTGACTGACCCACCCAGACCAGTGGCCCAGACCAAAGAACTGATTCAACTGGTCTTGCAACCACCACCCAGAAAATGACTCAGCACAAGAAAACAATTTCTACACTCCTATGATTCCACCCTGCACCCAGCCATTCAGCAGACCCAACTGCCTAGCCCTCAGCCTGGCAAACTATCTTCAAAAATCCTTTCTCCCAAAGTCTTCCTCCCTTTCCTCACAGGGTGGCTGAAAATTAAACACTTTCTGTAACTCCTGCTGTCTCAGGGTAATGTATTTGTACCAATGGCTTGAGTGGGCAATGAACCTGCTAAGACCATAACAATATCTTTTCTTAAATTTCTATAACCAGTGAATACTCGTAGCTCCCTTCAGTTTGTCATGATAGATCTTTACTTGTTTCATGATCAGCATACCTTTAAGGGGCAGGTGTTCGCCGCAATGCTAATGGATCCATCTTTCAGTATGTGATTGAGATCTTCATTTTTAACTTTATGTAGTGTTTCTATTTTTCATTAATTTGTCACTCTCAGCATAGAAGTTCAACAGTTTATATTTCTGTTTCTCCAGGTCATATATGGTGTTCATTCTAATACCACACTATTCTGTAAGATGTTTCATACTTACACTACTGTGCTCTGTCTGTAAAACCTTTATTTTCTGTGCTATAGATAAACATAAATGTTTCCTCTTTTTCTTATCACTATTACCCACAGAGATACTTACAGGCCCTCCTGACATTATCAACAATATCTTTATACCACAGAACAAAAAATAAACAAAATAATACCGTGAGTAATGCACAAAGGTCCTGGCCCCTGTGTGATGCATGGGGAACCTGCCATTGGCACACCTGGCCTGCGAACGTACCATTTCATTACCCTTTGTGGATATGCTTCTATGGGGATATCTGGGCATGTGTGGGAAAGATATACTATAGCTGAAGGGGACCGGAAGGGTCTTTTCCCCTTAGAGACAGTAAATAAACTCTGTGTTGTGCACCTGCGTTTTCATTGCAACCTATGACCTGAGGTCAGTTGTGGAATTTTCCACTTGTGGCATCATGTCAGCATTCAAAAAGTTTCAGATTTAGGAACATTTCTGATTTTGGATTTTTGGATTAGAAATGCTCAACCTGTACTTTGTTACAGCAGCTCTAGAAAACTAAAACATCTGTTAATAAATATTTTATTACATTAATGGGGATTTGACTTCACTGACATAAAAACCTTGAGAAAGAAAACCTATTTTATTATATTATCCATTTATTGGTCACAGTCCCCCTTCTTAGGGGGGGACTACAGGATAAACTTGGGTCTGAGTTCTACATGATAGTCCTTCAAATATTTAAATACAGCTAACTAAAATTTATTCCATCTCCTCTGGTATGCCTCTCCCAATCCCTCAATCTTCTCTTTTCTTCAACTCTAAATATTTTGATTTGTGCCCCAAATTCTAACAAGTATTTTTTTACAGGATTAAGACCATGGACTCCAGCTCGGTGCCTGTGGCTCAAGCGGCTAAGGCACCAGCCACATACACCTGAGCTGGCAGGTTCAAATCTAGCCAGAGCCCACCAAAGAACAATGACGGCTGCAACCAAAGAATAGCCAGGCGCTGTGGCGGGTGACTGTGGTCCCAGCTACTTGGGAGGCGGAGGCAAGAGAATCGCTTGAGCCCAGGAGTTTGAGGTTGCTGTGAGCTGTGATGCCACAGCACTCTACCCAGGGTGACAGCTTGAGGCTCTGTCTCAAAAAAAAAGGACATGGACTCAGTATCCAGGCTACCTAAATTCTATACTAGCTCTACCATTTACTTGACCCTGGGAAAATTACATTATTTCTCCGTGTTTCATTTTTCCTTGTATGTAAAATGGAGACACTATTACCTACCTCTTAGAGTTCTTGTGAGGACAATTATTATAAAAAGTATACCAGTATATGTGTGTGCCAGTTTGTTGGAGTAGTTCTCAGAGCTGAATATTTGAGATAACTGGGCTGATCTAATTACAGAAGAGAACTATTATTATTATACTATAGATAACCATGTTATTAACGATGAAGCCTAGTGTTGCACTAGTTCTTTTAGCTAACACAGGACTCTTCAGATTTAGTGCAGTTTTCATTTAACCACTTTTATAGACAGGGTCTCACTATACGGCCCAGGCTGGAGAGCTAGAGTACAATGGCAGCAGCGTGATCGTAGCTCACGCAATCCTCCTGGCTCAGCCTCTCAAGTAGCTGCGAATATAAGCGCACGCCACACATCACGCTAATGTTTTGTTTTTTAATAGAGACAAGATTTCACTTGTTACCCAAGCTGATCTTGAAATCCTGTGTTCTAGCAATCCTCCCACATCTGCCTCCAAAGTGGTGTGATTACAGGCATGAGCCACTGTGCCCAGACACTGCAGTTAATTCTGAATGAAACATGTAAATCCCCTTTTAAAAATTTGTTTATGCTCTCCTCTACCTGTACAAAAGGTGTTTCAGACTCAAGTTATCATCCTGTTAAATTTCTTTAGTCGGCTCAGCACACTTTCCAGATCCTATGTCTGTTACCCAGTGCATTTATGTTTCCCAAGTTCTTATTAATTTACTTTTTTCAGGTAGGGTATAAATGCCATAAAATGCAACCATTTTAAATTAACAATCTGATGGGTATTGACAAACTCTCAATAAAAACATTCAGTACAATAAAAACAAAAACAACAAAACAAAATATTTGTGACTAAAGCATTGTTCAAGAAGGTCCTCCAGAAAATATTTTCCAAAAATAGTTATCAATGTTTGCATAATTCTGACTACAACTTTTTATTTTTCCAACTGAAGTTAAAATTTCCTCAAGTAGCTTATGCCTGTATTCCTAGCACTTTCAAAGGCCAGGATATCTTTTTTTAAAAAGTAGGGTGTGGTGGCATACACTTGTAGTCCCAGCTATTTGAGAGTCTGAGGCAAAAGGATCTCTTGAGCCATGGAGTTTGACGCTGCAGTGAGCTATGATTGCATCACTGCGCTCCAGCCAGGATGGCAGAGCAAGGCTTTGTCTTTAAACAAACAAACAAAAAAATCCTCAGATAAAAATGTCCTGGTGAAACCAAGCTATATACACATTATTGACATTGGCATCTGTCCTTCTATTCCATTCTATCCAAAAACAATCTTAGAACTTCAGCATTATGCTTAGCAAGTATTCTCTCCTTCACTGAGAATATCACCTCTGAGGAAATGGCTAATGAAAAAAACAATGCTATAAACTCAGACTTCTTGTTTTTCAAGAACATTATAATCGACTTGTTCATTTTAATAGGGCAGAAGGTGACCAAAAGAAATATAATTTTACCTGTCGAAAGGCAAAACTAAAAAGAGGGCCATATTCAACACAAGTCCCAAGTTTTTTACTCTTTCTTGGCTTAGAAAATCTGCTTTTGAGCAAATGACAATTTTTGAAAGTGTTATTCTCTTGTTCACTAGAAGTCTTGTGTAATAATGTCAATGTATCCAGAAAACCAAAGCTTACCAAAATAAGCAGATCTAACTGTGCCAATACAGAACCAACTTTCAAAGGATAGGGCAAATAAAACTGTTCATTCACTGAAAAGAAAGCATGCAGGAAATCATTCTACAAAAGGCTTTCATATTTGACTCATTTAGCATTTAATGAGAGAAGTCTGTTTACTTCAATTGAAACAAGCCTTTTTGTGGTTATTCAAAAATTTAGGTAGGAATGTTATGTGATTTTCTGATTTTCCAGTACAATCTCCTATTATTCAAAAGGTTTATTTGGAACACACAATTTTTTTCAGACTTAAACTTAGCAAAGAGCCCACAGGCTTTTATAGAAGTGAAAAAGAACACATCCTAAAGTAGACTGAAACACATCAATAACAAGATCTGCCACTAAAGATGACAAATCAAAAGCAGCACACAACATTAGTCCCTATGAACTCACAACACATTGAGAATACATCACAATTAATCAAAACAGTGAGAAGCCAGGCATGGTGGCTCACCCCTGGCCCAAATGTGTTCTGACCCTAGCACCCTGGGAGGCTGAGGCAGGCAGATCACCTGAGCTCAGGAGTTCGAGACCAGCCAGAGCAAGAGCAAGACCCCCATCTCCACTAAAAACAGAAAAAAGTAGCTGGGCATTGTGGCACACCTGTAGTCCCAGCTACTCAGGAGGCTGAGGCAGGACTATTATTGCTTGAGCTCAGGAGTTTGAGGTTGCAGTGAACCAAGGTGATACCACTGCATTCCACCCAGGGTGACAGAGAAAAATGCTATCTCCAAAAAAAATTATAAAAATAAATAAATAGAAAACAAAGCAGTGAGAAAAGAGTACAAATTAAAATAGCATTAAACACAGGGGGCTGGGCGCAGTGGCTCAGACCTGTAATCCCAGCACTCTGGGAGGCCCAGGCGGGCAGATCACCTGAGCTCATGGGTTCCAGATCAGCCTGAGGTAGAGCAAGACCCTGTCTCTAAAAATAGCCAGGCGTTGTGGTGGGCATATGTATTCCCAGCTACTCAGAAGACTGAGGCAAGAGAATGGTTTGAGCCCAAGAGTTTGAGGTTGCTCAGGGTGACAAAGTGAGACTCTGTCTCAATAAATAAATAAATATATATATGATCTAGCATTTTCATCAAGTTCTTCAAACTGCATCATGAATTAAAATTCCTTCCTTAATAGCAATGAAGAAAGAACAGCTGGCAGTCTAGTATTGCTATGAAAACTAAACAAATGACTAACCAAAAATTTTTTTAATCTCATCAAGTCTATTCTCCAAATATCCACCAAATGTGTTCTGACCCTCAACATCATTCATCAACGCTCAATAGTTCATACTGTCATCATCTTTCATCTGGACAATAGCAACAGCCTCATCATCTCCCTGGTTTACTTCTGTGTAAGTCATATCTAAGTTTCCAGCAGTGTAGAAATAAGCCGAACAAAATCAAAGTTCTTATGCCATGAAGGCTATGTTAACCAGTTTGATGAAAATGTTTCAAACTGTATATAAAACCAGCACATTGTACCCCATGATTGCATTAATGTACACAGCTATGATTTAATAAAAAAAAAAAAAAATCAAAGTTCTTCACACTAGCTCCTTTGATCAAAATCATTCAATGATTCTCCCACTGGCTACATAATAAAATAGTCCAAAATAATGACCTTAGGAATATACGCCTCACCCACGATAGAGTAACAAGGTCTGAATTTATCCTGCAACCAGCAACAAATGAAAAAAATTGATATGAAACAGTGGTTTTCAGGGACTTGACATCAGGAGTTAGAGGACAGTGAACCCTGAGACAAAGGCAACAAATTATGAGTCCTAAATTGCCTCAGCCTACTCCTTGGTGAGAGTTTCCAGACTGCAGTGCAAAGAAGGGAAATCCAGGTGGAGGTCAGGTGGTACTGAAGCAACTGAATTGGGAGTCTGGGGAAGCCAGAGGTTACAGTTCACAGAGGAGAGTTCTAAGAGAAGAAAGCTGAACAACATGAAGAGAGAAGTTCAGAGATGTGTAGAAGTTCCCCGTGACCCTTCAGCTGAGTACTGAAAACCACCTGAGGCCAAGGAACAAACCACGTGAAAGGATCATGAAGAATGATCCCCAAAGATGCACCCAAGATCAGGAACAGTTTTTGTTAGTAATAGCTAAGAAGCAGAAGAAAGAAATACTTACGTAATTTGCTAAGCATAAGGCAGAGAACTCAGAGGGTACTTACAGCCTCAGAGTATGGAAAAAGCCCTAGATAAAATTTTGCCATAGGCCTACCTACCAAAGCTGAAAAGCAAGTCTCAAAAAAAAAAAAAAAAAAAAAAAGGCAAACTAAACTATTTCCAAGTGATCTATTACATCCTATAACAGTGGTTCTCAACCTGTGGGTCGCGACCCCTTTGGACTGAATTAAAGGTGGCCCAGCATTAGGATGGTTGAGAACCACTGTCCTAGAACAAAGTTCAAGAATATTTATAGAAACACAAAAATATCCAGCACTCAACAGTGAAATCCACAACATCTAACATCTAAACAAAACTACTAGACATGAAAAGAAGCTGAAAAGTATAAACAATATAATCCGGAAAAAATCAACCAATTGAAACAGACTCCAAATTGGGCGGCGGCGGCTATGGCTCAGTGGGTAGGGCACCAGCCCCATATACCGAGGGTAGCAGGTTTGAATCCAGCCCCAGCCAAACTGCAACAAAAAATAGCTGGGCATTGTGGTGAGCGCCTGTAGTCCCAGTTACTTCGGAAGCTGAGGCAGGAGAATTGCCTAAACCCAGGAGTTGGAGGTTGATGTGAGCTATGACGCCATTGTACTCTACAGAGGGCGACAAAGTGAAATTCTACCTCCAAAAAATAAAGAAAGAAAGAAAAGAAAGATTCCAAATTGACACAGGCGATAAGTCAGTAGATAAGATATTTAAAATTATCATAACTATGTTGTATATTTTCAAGAATGTAAACATAAAAACATGCTGGATATAATTAATGAAATAGATATTACAGAAAAAAAAGAAAGGTTAATGAAGTTACAGCAATAGAAAACAAAAACAGACTGGGGAAAAAAAAGAACAAAGCTGTGGAACAACTTCTAGTGGCAAGTAACAGGAGTCTGGGCAAGGTGGAGAGATGTGAAGTAGTAAGGGCCAAGTGTGATAAAATTTTACTTTTCCAAATTTGATAAAAACTATAAAACCACTGATCAAAGAATCTCATCGAATCTGAAATACAAAGAACACAGAAAAAACACACATCACAATTAAACTACTTAAATATAAAGAAAAAAATCTTAAAAACAGTGGAAGGAGGAAAAATGACATTATATGCAAAGTAACAAAAACAAGAATAGAAGACTTCTCAATATGAACAATGCAAGTCAGAAGACAGAGAAGCCACATCTTTAAAATGCTAAAAGAAAAAAGTCAACCCAACATTTTATAGCCAGAGAAAATATCTTTAAAAACAAAGCTAAGTGTACTTTTTGAAAACCACTGCATTTTATATTTTAAAAGGGTAAATTTTATGGAATATGAATTATATCTCAATAAAGGGTTTCAATTTTTTTAATTTTTAATTTAATTTTATTTATTTTTTTATTTTATTTGGGTTTTTTTTGTTTTTTTTTTTGAGACAGAGTCTCACTGTCACCTTGGTAAAGTGCCATGGCATCACAGCTCACAGCAACCTCAAACTCTTGGGCTTAAGCAATTCTCTTGCCTCAGCCTCCCAAGTAGCTGGGACTGCAGGCACCTGCCACAATGTCTGACTATTTTTTTGTTGCAGATGTCGTCATTTGGCAGGCCCTGGCTGGGTTTGAACCAGCCAGCCCCAGTGTATGTGGCCAGCGCTCTACCCACTGAGCTATGAGCGCCAAGCCTGTTTTGTTTTTTTTAATGAGTCTCTGGTCCAGACAAGATGGTACAGACTCGTGTCATCTTGCTCTTCCCCACTAAGTATAAATAACACAAACAATCAAAAGAGAACTCTGAAAGGTGGTAAAAGGAAAGTGAACTTGTCTGCAACGCCAGAATGGAAGAACTACATAATGGGAGAACATCTTGTGTGTCTCTCTTGTGGTAGAGACCACAAAAGATTGAAACCCGGGCCTGACATATCTAAACTCCTAAACTTGCAACAGAAGGCAGCCCAGCTGGGCTCATTCTACCCACAGATCAAACAGAAGTTCCACCAACAACACAAAGCAAGCCCAAAACCATGTAACAGATGGAGCACCACTGATAACGAGCAGTCTGGGGAAGCACTTTCCTTGACTGTTGGCCCTGAAACTTCCTTACCCCAGAAAAAGATAATAGTGCGACCAGTCAAGACAACAAGGAGGCTCGGTGCCTGTGGCTCAAGTGGCTAAGGCGCCAGCCACATACAACTGAGCTGGTGGGTTCGAATCCAGCCCAGGCCCGCCAAACAACAATGACGGCTGCAACCAAAAAAATAGTCGGGCACTGTGGTGGACACCTGTGGTCCCACCTGCTTGGGAGGCGGAGGCAGGAGAATTGCTTGAGCCCAGGAGTTGAAGGTTGCTGTGAGCTGTAATGCCACAGTTCTCTACCCAGGGTGACAGCTTGAGGCTCTGTCTCAAAAGGAAAAAAAAAAAAAGGACAACAAGGAAGCCTTTGTCCTCTCCTCTCTAACCAAGAAATACCAGGGCTTCTGGCCAGCACAGGAAAGAGGTACCCCACTGCACCAAGTTACCCAGCCAGACACTTTGTTCCCATGGGTTTGAGAATTCCCTCTCCAATTTAAAAATGACTGGGTGGCTGGGGGAAACCCGCAAGAACTCCACTGCAACAAGCAGGTTGGCCCACAGAGCCTCTTTGCCCTCCACAGGTCAGAATCTCCCAGGTACTCTCCAGAGACACCAGGACATAAGATAGCACCGAAAATGAAAAGCAAGTAGTCTGGTCCAGCAAAACTTCTTTATCCCTGTGGATCTGACACTCTCCTTCCCCATCAAGAGAAATCAGATGGCCCAGTCTGGGGAACATTTTCTGCCACCTCAGGCAGCACCAGTATAGATTAATGGGTGCTCTGGAGGCATCAGATAAACGAAGAACACCAAAACAGTACTTCAAAGGTTCTGAAAATTAAACTGCTACTGGGACAATCCACAAAATTAGACTATGGTCTGCATACTAACTCTAAGCACAATGACTAGCATAATAGCCAAAATGTCCAGGACATAATGAAAAGCATCCATCATACCAAGAACCAGGAAATCACAACTTGAATGAAAAAGGTCACTCAACTGATGCCAACACAGACATGAATAAGACACGGAAATTATCTACAAGGATTTTAAAGCAGCTGTCATAAAAATACATCAATAATCAATTGCAAATTCTCTCAAAATAAGTAACAAGAAGAAAATGTTTGCAAAGAAAAGTTGTAAACCGTATATGAATTTATAAAACCAAAAAATAAATTAAAATCTCACGGGATAACTTTAATAATAGAGTGAAATGGAGTAAGATAGAATCGGTGGACTTGAAGAGATACCAGTAAAATTTATACAATCTGAACAAATGAGAGAAAATAAACTAAAATATAAAGAACAGAACCTTGGGGACCCATTGGGGACCCCTAGAACCATAACAAAAGATTCACTATTCATATCATTGGAATTCCAGAAAAGAAAAGAGAAAGTAGAACAGAAAAGAATATTCAAAGAAATAATGACTGAAACATTCCCAAATCTGGCAAAGCACCAAACTACATATTCAAAATATCAAATAACTTTCATAGGATAAACTCAAATCTATATCAAGACACATAATTATTAAACAGCTGAAAACTAAAAACAAAGGAAAAAAGTCTTGAAAGAAGCCAGAGAGAAACATTTTCCCTAGAAGATAATGCCAATGCTAATGACAGCAAATTTTTCATCAAAAGCTATGAAGGCCAGAAGAAAATGGCATAACATTTTTCAAAAGCTGAAAGAACTGTCAACTATGAATTCTATTTCCAGCAAAACTATCTATCCTCTGGGAATAAAGGGAAAATTCAGACATTCTCAGGTAAAGAAAACTAACTCTAAAGACTGTCTAAAGGAAGATGTTTAAACAGAAAGAAAATCATAAAAGAAGTAATACCGGAGCATCAGAAAGGGAAAACAATGAACAGAGTGAAGATGTGGGTACATAAGATAAACCATCGTTGTCCTTGTGATTTTCATAAATGACATCTGATGAATAAAACAAAACTTACAACAATTCAATGTTTGAACATTTTCAGTGTTTGAAAACCTGCTATAATACCCTCAGTTGTTCATCTTCTGCCTTAATAACTCCAAGCGAAAATGAAATCACTACTTCTCAAATTATTAGAAAGTCCTTTGGTATGTTGAAATATTTGTTCAGAATCCAAGTCTCTCTACGACTAGAGTTTCATTTTTGCTTTGGTCACTAATCCTCAGATGTAGATCCAACCAACATGTACTATGCGATTACTACGTATTAGGCATTTAATCCTAACAACCTAAGAAATAGAAATATTAATCTCTATTTTACACACAGAGAAATAAACTTAATAATCCGGTAATGTTCCCAAAGTCACAAACATAAATAAGTCACAGGCCACAAATGCAAATCCAAGTCATCCTAAATCTAGTACTCAAAGGCCTCTTCAGTCCAACGGCTGGTGTTCTTAAGTCATCAGCTCCAACCATCTTCCCAGGGCAATATCCTCTACTCTTTCTCCAATAACTTTTAGAGATCAGTTAAAACTTCTCTGTCTTTGAAGCTTACTGCTTGCCTGATTTTCAACCTTTACTTGCTATACAATGGTATGTGGGAGTTGGGGGTGGGAGGAAGAGGGAACTGCCAGAATTAACTCTTTTTTTTTTTTCAACATAGAACTTAATCTGGGTATGCCACTAACAGATAAGTCTAGCTCTAGGGCCCTTTCTCCCATATCTATTCTACTGAAAGAAACTAGACCACACAAAGGCAAGACCAAAGACACAATCATTAATATTTGTTGGTCTCACTGTAACAAGCTGAAACAAGCTCAACACTCTATCAAAAGCATTTTTTTGTTTTTTTTTTTTTTTTGGAGACAGAGACTCACTATGTTGCCCTCGGTAGAGTGCCATGGTATCACAGCTCACAGCAACCTCCAACTCTTGGGCTTAAGCGATTCTCTTGCCTCAGCCTCCCAAGTAGCTGGGACTACAGGTGCCCGCCACAACGCCCGGCTATTTTTTTATTGTAGTTGTCATTGTTGTTTGGCAGGCCCGGGCTAGATTCAAACCCGCCAACTCCAGTGTATGTGGCTGGCACCCTAGCCACTGAAATACAGATGCCAAGCCAAAAAGCATTTCTTTAACTACTTAGTAACAACTACTGTGTCTTCTCAAAGGTAAATATGATATCCATTTCCTGTCTTATAACTACAAGACTCTATTTATCAAAACACCACCACATTAAAGATAACAACAGTAATTATGAATAAATAGAAATAACTCGAACTACAAATACATTCTCACAGTTAATATCTTCAAACTAATCTAAGAAAGCCCTCAAAGATATACATATATGACATTGTGTCATGCTTTTCAAAGAATACCACACTGGTATCAGGAAATCTGAGGCTTGTCTTAGCTCTTCCTCTAGCAGGTGATCTTAAGCAAATCCTCTAACTTCTCTAAGCCTTAGTCTCCCACCAATAAAGTAATTTTAGGTCCCTTCTGGCTCTAAAATTCTATACATAGTAAATAAACCACCAGAAAATGTGAAGTACATACATCTACCACTAGATGGCATAAAACTATGATTGCTGACCTAAAAAAGCTGACTTAAAATCTCCAGATAGATTATCGTGCCAGGAAAAGGATACTACATATCAGTTTAAACTATACCAATTTAAACTAAGCCTCAATAACTTGTATAAAGCTTGACAAAGAACTCCAAGCTACTTCCTAAACACTTTTTTTTTTCTTGGTATGATGTATAATAAGAGACCTCTTTCTGGACTAGTGAAGGTTACCTTAAACCAAATTGAACATTACAAAGATATTCTTATTGTATAATACTGAGAAATCAATGGCTTTACAACAAAGGAGAAGCAGAAGTAGTAAGGCAGAAAGAATACAGGTAGAGGAACAGAAAGGAAAGGGAAAAAGGTGTTTTTGGAGAGAACTTCTGCAGTATCATAATAGATCTGTAGCTATGAAGGTATCACAGAAATGTATTTCCATTATAACACAGCATACTTAGAGTGTGTTGATAGATCAGCAGAAAAAAATATTTCCACATTAAAATTTCAGAAAAATTTCTTAGTATTAACTTTTAAAACATTAATATATTGGTAGTAACTATGGAGAATTGAAAATTTAAGACACAATTCTGTACTGTGATTTGCTGTATCACTTTCACTAAATTTAAGTTTTTATTAAGTTTTCCTCCAGTTGAAGATATTATAGACAGCACTTAGCTGTAGCGTAAGAATTTTAAAATAGAATATTTTTAAACTAGGGAGAAAAATTACTGATTGAACAACAAAGGTCATCACATATATCTTCCTTAAACGTGATACAAATGAATTTCTCATTAAAACTCATTCAACTTGTCCCTATCAATAGATTCCCTACCACAAAGTCAATAAGGAAAAAGATACAAACTTCCTAAGTTTTAAAGGATCTCCAACAACCATTTTCTTGCAAATCTTTTCATTTAAAGAACAACAGATGATGGATGTCTTCTTCCCAATAGAATGAAACATGTCCTCTACCTATAAGGCTCTCCCCTCCACAAAGTCCTATATTTTCCCATCACCAACTCAAAAGTTCACCTTAGAGCATCCACAGCATAGATAATCCAATCCTTTCTGCTCAACTCTTCTCAAAAATCAAACTTCCTATCCTGCAAAAACAATTACCGCTTGTTTATGTGGCTAAGCAAATTATGAGGCTGTTTACCACAGGCTGTTTTCCTTGACTTTTCACTCTCCTGAAAACAAGCATTCCCTTTTCCTAACAGATACAACAGAGTATTCCTCAAGCTCCCAATGTAATCCATACTCCTTAATGAGCACTTCCCTAAACACAGCAAATTCATCACAACCAAATTAATATGTCCTAACATTCCTACAAAACCTATACCTTTTCCTCCTTCATTCACTAGTTCAGAGAATGGCACCTTATCCATCCAGGCATTCAGCGTCTCAATGAAGAAAGATTGCGTTCAGCTGTATATGACAAAAGAACCTAAAATATCAGTAGCTTAAGAAGATTAAAGTGTATTTACTTTCATATAAATTGAGTTTAGAAGTGAACACGCAGGACCTGTGGCAGGTCTAGGTCTCAGGGATACAGGTTTTAAGGTTCATCGCTCCACTATCTACAGGTTTTGGCCCTCATTCTCATGGTTTATAGTATGCCTGCCAAACTCCAAATATCACATCCATGTTTCAAATTGAAATCAAGAAGAAAAAAAGGTACAGATAATTAAAAGAGAATTTCTGGAAGAAACCTTGTCATATGTCCACACCAAACAACATTTTTGTTGTTTTTAGTTAAGTGACCACATTCATTAAAAACAAAAAAGAAAAAAAAAAAAAGCTTTGGCTCCGCACCTGTGGCTCAACAGCTAAGGCACCAGCCACATACACCAGAGCTGGCGCATTCAAACCCAGCCCGGGCATGCTGAACAACCATGACAATTACAACCAAAAAACAGCTGTAGTCCCAGCTAGTTGGGGGGCTGAGGCAAGAGAATCACTTAAGCCCTAGAGTTTGAGGTTGCTGTGAGCTGTGATGCCACAGCACTCTACCAAGGGCAACACAGTAAGACTGTCTCAAAATAAATAAATAAATAAATAAATAAATAAATAAATAAATAAATGAAATAAAAAGTTTTAGTTCTAAAAAAGGCTAAAAGTACAGATATTAGGAGGCTGGGAGACCTCTGTCTGACAAGGGCCAACATATTTTACAGAACCATTTCTTAAAGAGGAGCATAGGTAACTTCCCAGGAATCAACCACGGGTGTGGGGTTATAAGAAGAATTATAAGACAAAAAGAACCTCCTGCCTGTTTAATGTAGATGCGCTTTCACTACTTGCATTTTACCCAAACCCAGGTACACCACATGTATTTGATGCTACAATGCTACAATGCTACAATGCTGCTACACACGCCCCACAGAGGCAGCTCATGTCACTGATGTCCAGTATTCAGGCATTTGTTCTCCATCAGATGTAACAGCAAGCCAGTAGCTTTTTCAAAGAAGATACAGGTAGCTCCAAAATGAAGGGGCCCTTACTGCGATTCTCCTGTCAGGGGCTACCGCAAATTCCAATATAGCAACTTAATGGCAGCTTTATATATTACTCAGGAAAGAGGTGGTAACAAATCCAATGTCCTCAGTTCTAATATGAAGTCAATGGATGATCTAATACATAACCACATAAGGAAAAAAATCAATTCAAGGTGGGGAGAGGGGGACTGAGAGACTAGGGAGAGGGGAGGAGGGAGGGGGATGGGGGTTACAAGGTATGGCACACCTCTTGGGGGTGGGAGACTTTACCTAACAAATGCAAGCAGTATAACCTAGTTCTTTGTATCTTCAATGAACCCCAAACAATAAAAAAGAGGTTGTGACAATATACTTAAAAGTAGTATATGCTGACTTCAAACCCAAAGAAATCCACCAGTTATTGTACTTCTTTTTGGTAGTAGGGAAAATAAGACGCAGCAGCATATCTTCTACTTCAGAAAGGACATCCCAATATATCCTAAAACACTTCAACCTCAGAAACTTCACTAAAGCATCAGGTCCTTCAAATCTTTATGGGATCCATGTCCTACCATCACCTGTATCTCTACATGGGATCTAAGGTGCCTGCCAGACCTCTATAACAAAGCCTTACCACTCAGTATGATGCTATCGCTGTAGCAGAAGCAATATTCTGTGGGATGTTGAAATGAACAAAATCCTGACAGACTAAATTATGGCACAAAGCCAAAAATGTGACCAAGCAATGGAGACAAAATGGTGACAAGATAGTCTAATACTAGATGCTTTTTTTTTTTTTTGAGATAGAGTCTCACTCTGTCATCACAGAGTGCAGCAGCATTATCATGCCTCATTGCAACTTCCCAGGTTCATGCAGTCCTCCAGCCTCAGCCTCCTGAGTAGCTAGAATACAGGTGCCTCCACACCCAGCTAATTTTTCTATTTTTTGTAGAGACAGGGTCTTGCTCTTCCTCAAGCTGTTCTCAAATTCCTGAGCTCAAAGGAACCTCTCACCTTGGCCTCCCAGAGAGTGAGCAAACACACCTGGCTAATGCTGTGTATTTTTGATGTTCTCTGAAATTCCCTTCCTCTTGTGTTCTTCATAGTATGCTGTTTACACCTCTGTCATGGGTCTTTTCACTTATATTACTATCTTCTGTTTACCTGGCTGTCTTCCCAACTAGACTGTTACCTCTTAAGTTCAGAAACTGGGCCTTTTCTCGTAAGTCAAGCAATTTACAAAGACAATATTCAAAATGACAATTTCTTAACTAATTTGTACATGATAAATCCACAAAGTTAGTATCTATATTAAGGAGCACAATCATGAATGGAATTCTCCCATACAAAAAGGAATGAGACAGAGTTCTGCTTCTGTATGGCTAAGCACCTACCAGATTAACCCTTTCACAGAAAAGAACAATACAAATTCTGAACAAAATACGAAAATCAGCTACCTAAAAGCTGATTTGAAGAGAGATCATAAGCAGGGAAATATTGGAAGGCAGTCAATTCTTGAAAGAGAGTGGTATTAGGTGAATTTCCCATCTACAACTTTTGGCCTGAAGACAGGTCCAGTCAGTACCATAGCAGGTGCCGAAAACTCTTAAGATAACGGGGCATCTCACAAGGGCAAGGGTGAAACTCAGCAAATGTGAAATGTAAATGTCATGCCACGGTGACTGGGAAAATGCCAGGAAGGCTATGTTGAATATTGGGATGAAAATGTGTCAAATGGTTTATGAAGCTAGTAT
>CAUYPK010014569.1:0-52162 GCA_963574355.1 Loris lydekkerianus
CTTTATATATACCAACAATAGTCAAGCCGAAAAAACAGTCAAGGACTCTATTCCATTCACAGTAGTACCAAAGAAGATGAAATATTTGGGAGTTTATCTTACAAAGGACATGAAAGATATCTATAAAGAGAACTATGAAAATCTAAGAAAATCAATAGCTGGAAATGTTAACAAATGGAAAAGCATACCATGCTCATGGCTGGGAAGAATCAACATTGTTAAAATGTCTATACTACCCAAAGCAATATATAATTTTAATGCAATTCCTATTAAAGCTCCATTGTCATATTTTAAAGATCTTGAAAAAATAATACCTCGTTTTATATGGGATCAGAAAAAACCTTGAATAGCCAAGACATTACTCAGAAATACAAACAAAGCAGGAGGAATCACAATACCAGCCCTCAGACTGTACTATAAATCAATAGTGATCAAAACAGCATGGTACTGGCACAAAAACAGAGAGGTAGATGTGTGGAACAGAACAGAGAACCAAGAAATAAACCCAGCTACTTACCGTTATTTGATCTTTGACAAGCCAATTAAAAACATTCAGTAGGGAAAAGATTCCCTATTTAACAAATGGTGCTGGGTGAACTGGCTGGCAGCCTGCAGAAGACTGAAACTGGGCCCACACCTTTCACCATTAACTAAGATAGACTCTCACTGGATTAATGTTTTAAACTTAAGACATGAAACTATAAAAATACTAGAAGAAAGTGCAGGGAAAACTCTTGAAGTAATCATTCTGGGAGAATATTTTATGAGGAAGACCCCCCCAGGCAATTGAAGCAGTACCAAAAATACACTACTGGGACCTGATCATACTAAAAAGCTTCTGCATAGCCAAGAACATAGTGAGTAAAGCAAGCAGACTGCCCTCAGAATGGGAGAAAATATTTGCAGGTTATACCTCCGATAAAGGTCTAATAACCAGAATCCACAGAGAACTCAAATTTACTAGCAAGAAAAGAACACGTGACCCCATTTCAGGGTGGGCACGGCACTTAAAGAGAAACTTCTCTAAAGAAGACAGAAGCAAAATCTACAAACACATGAAAAAAAGCTCATCATGCTTAATCATCAGAAAAATGCAAATCAAAACTACTTTGAGATATCACCTAACCCAGTAAGAGTAGCCCACATAACAAAATCCCCAAACCAGAAATGTTGGTGTGAATGTGGAGGAAAGGGCACACTTGTACACTGTTGGTGGGAATGCCCACTAATATGTTCCTTCTGGAAGGATGTTTGGAGAATACTTAGAGATCTACAAATAGACCTGCCATTCGATCCTATAATTCATTTACTAGGTTTATACCCAGAAGACCAAAAGTCACAATATAACAAAGACATCTGTACCAGAATGTTTATTGCAACCTAATTCATAATTGCTAAGTCATGGAAGAAGCCCAAGTGCCCATCGACCCATGAATGGACTAGCAAATTGTGGTACAGGTATACCATGGAATACTATGCAGCCTTAAAGAAAGATGGAGACTTTACCTCTTTCATGTTTACATGGATGGAGGTGGAACATATTGTTCTTAGCAAAGTATCTCAGGAATGGAAGAAAAAGTATCCAATGTACTCAGCCCTAGTATGAAGCTAAATTATAGCTTTCACATGAAGGCTATAACCCAACTATACCACAAGACTATGGGGAAAGGGCCAAGGAAGGGGAAGGGAGGGGAGAGGTTTTGGTGGAGGGAGGGTAATAGGCAATGGGTAATTCACATCTATGGTGCATCTCAGAATGGGTACAGGCGATTGCACTAATGTACACAGCTATGATTTAACAATAAAATAAAATAAAATAAAATAAAATAAAATAAAATAAAATAAATAAAATAAAATAAAATAAATAAAATAAAATAAAATAAAATAATAAAATAAAATAAAATAAAATAAAATAAAATATATAAAATAAAATAAAATAAAATAAAATAAAATAATTTTGTGGCCTATCTCTGCCCTCCCCCACTCTCTCTACTTGATTGTCAGGTCATGGGACATCTCCTGGCCTAGAGCAGAGACAGGGAAGTCTCACAGACAAGTGCTGCATAACTGGATGGCTGGGCTGGAGGAGCAGGGAGGGGCCTCTGCTTGCAGTAGGCCCCTGCAATGGGCTGCTGAGTTTGCTCTTGGGGTCAGGAAGCCATGACTTCATCCCTACTGGGTGACCCTGAACACATTTCCTAACTCATTCACCATGAACAAAACCACTCTTTGTTGGTCTCTGCTGTGTATCAGGAACTAGGCCTATGTATACAGGTGTAGAAATGAAAGGTCCTAAGGTCACTGAGCTGGCCTCTAATGGGACAGAGGGAGAAACAAACATCACACTCCCTGGGGACCAGCACTGAGTGACCCTGGGTGGCAGGAAATGTGAGGGCTACCTGGCCCAGCCAACAGCTTGGGGGCTCCCCCAGGAGCAGTAATTCCCACCAGCTCATTCCCTCTGGGCCTCTTGTGGATGAGGCAGGGTTGAGACAAAGGAAGAGCAGGTCCATTCACCAGCCTGCTGTGTGGAAGCCCTTGAGTGAAGCCTCCACAACCTCCCTTGGTGGAAGGCCCAGGTCTATGTCCTCATGTGTTACTGACTGACCCTCACTGAGCGTTCACTACCTCCCAGGCTGCTTTCTACACCCACTTCATGTATTAACTCAGCACTCCTCACCATAGTCTAGGATGTAGTTGTGGTCTCTACCCCATTTTACAGGCCAGGACCATGAGGCCCAGAGAAGTTAAAAGAGCCAGAGCACAGAACTGTTGTGTGTCAGACCCAGACGCAGTCTCAGGACTGGTGTGAAGCTAAACCCCTGTGCTGCATACTGCACACACACGGCCACCTCTCTCCTCAGATGACAAGTGGGATTCACAGACATCAGGCAAGGGACAGAATCCATTGCAGACTCAGGTCTTAGGAGGCCTCGGAATCTAAAACACCAAAGGCCACTGTCCAGTTCTGGGTCTCTGTAGGGATTATGAAGGGACTGCAGTGGACCAGGCACCCCTCTTCCTGACCCCTGTTGGAAACATTTCAAAGCCTTTGAAGCCCACATTACTGCCTTGGTCAGGATAGCAGGGCAGGTCAGTGCTCTGCTAAGCCTGCCAAATACTGTCCGATGTGAGCACAAAGATGTCAGCACCCGCTGTGCCCTGCGGGGGAGGCTCTGCTCCTCTACATCACTTCCTGCTTTCAGCCAGAGGTCACAAGCAGAGGGAGGCATGCCAAAAACTATTCTGAACAATTGGGGTTTTTTTACAAATTCATCTGAGCAAATGAATAGTTCACCTCAGGGAAGGAGTGGGCAGGGTGGGTGGAGAAGAGGCAGGGCGCTGGCTCACCTTGAGGGGAAGGTAGGCAGCAATGGTGATCTCAGCACTCAGGTGGATGTGGCCCATTGTAGTTCACCAGGAGCGTGCTGGAGCCCTGGGCTCGGCTCTCACCCTGATGCCCCTGCAGTGCTTAGAGCCTGGTGGCAGCCTCCCTGCACCAAAAGGAGAACCACATGGTCACCATCAACTTGTCCTTTGTGAACAAGGCATGACAGGTTGAGGGTCCCTCCTTCATCCTAGGCTGATATGCAGTCTGATGATTTTAACTCAAAAATTTTAAATTTAAGTATACTTCACATGAATATACAACTTACATTCTTTTGGCCACAATGTAAACACACCCTGTATCCAGCACCTAAATCAGGAAATGGATTATCAGCACCCCAAAATCTCCTGGAGACCCATCTGATGTCTTGCCTCTCCCCCAAAGGAAACCCAAACCCTGACTTCTACCAGCACAAGCCTAATTTTGTTTGATGCGGCAGCTAAACTCTTCTGTATCTGCCTACCCAGCTCCATATTGTTCACAACCTTCCTCATCTGTCACACACTGCACGTCCCCATGCACATTTCCATATATTATGCTGATGTGTGAATACAGGGCAGTAGACTGACCCACGCTACTGTGCACATGTGGGATTGCTGGATCACATAGTAGTACTGTTTAACTCTTTGTGGAAGCACCATACTGTTTCCCATAGTGGTAGCACCGTTGTTCATTCCCTCCACTAGTGCACAAGACTTTCACTTTCTCCACATCTTCACCAACACTTACTGTTTTCTGTTGCTTTTTGGATAGTAGCCATCCTAAAGAAAAAAAAAAGTGGTTTTTCCTTGTGGTTTTACTTTGCAGTACTCTGACGGTTAGCACTGTTAAGCATCTTTCCATGAGTGTGTCACCCATTTGTGTATCACCTTTTTAGAAAAATCTATTCTGAACAGTCCTTTGGTTGTTGTTTAATTGGTTTATTTGTATTATTGTTGTCAAAATATGGCTAAATATTGGTGCCTTCCCATTTAATGGCCGTGACAGCAATGAACTAATAATATTGATCTTAAGAGGCATCTATGCAACACCTGCTTATATTAACCCCAAATTAAAAGTCTTTATCCAAAGGATCCCCATGACTGACCCCAGCAAGAGGCCCACCCTTCAGCAGATGTTGGAAAACCTCTGGATCCAGCCTGGGCAAAGCAGCATGAGGCCATGCACAGCACTGACAGACATACCGCCAGAGGCTGCCAACCCACCAGGGGCCTCCACCCACTATAGTCCACCACCCCACCAGTGGCCACCACCCCACCGGTGGCTGCAACCCCACCAGAGACCAGCACCCTACTAGAGACCAATAAACCAGCAGAGACTGACAGCCCACCAGGGACCAACACCCCACCTATTTTCAGTCTCAGTTGTGCCCCCCAGCCTGGCCCCATGTCCTCTCCCTCCAGCACCAGTTGCCATAGGGGAGGCCAGGCTGGAGACACAGGAGCTGAGGGAAGTCTCAGACAAGACCATTCCCTTCCACCTAGGCAGGTAGCGGAGGATAAACCCACTGAAGTGGGCCAGGGCCAGTAGGGGTGCATTAGGAGGATTGTGAATTTCTTTTGCAAAATGTTCTGCCTCCTGCTGGCCCAAAAGAACAGCCACCAGAACAAGGTGGTGCCTGTGACCATCCAGAAAACTTGAGGCCAAGACCAAAAAGTGAGTGCGGGGCAGCCAAGCCACACTTCCTCCTTTTATTTCTTATTGGATTTTCAATGAAGAAATTGAAATTGTATGTTTTTCTGTGTGTACATGTATGGGGCACAAGGTGAAGTTTAGGTGTGTGTGGAAAGCTAACACCTCCATCCCTGCAGGCAGATGCAGCAAGCTGTCACCGATCTGTTGCCTCTGAAAAGCTGACCTCATAGAAAGTTTGTGACACGGGAGTGGGTGGCACAGGGAGGGATGTGGGGAGTTGGTTGCAGGGAACAAATTTTCAGACAGGATGAAGAAACCCTGACATCTTTTGCATAGCAAGGTGACCAGGTTAAGGAGAATGTAGGCACATTTCAAAAGACCTGAGAGTCCACTTCAAATGTCTCCTTGAAGAGCAAGAAGGCCCTGAGCTCCCAGGATCCTGTAACATGGTGTGGGAAGTTGTCAGTTGTGGACTCCCAGTTGGGTGGGGCGTCAGAGAAGCATCTGGAGGCCTGCAGAGGCCTCCTAGCAACAGTGGACTGAGCTGAAGCACAGCCTGAACTCCCCCCAACTAACCAGCTGTGACAATCATTGAGCCTGGACAGTGGCCCTTGGGCACTTGTCCTTCACAGCCCTTCTGTGCCTTTTCTTCCATGGTCATGGGTGGCAGGACAAGAGGGTTCTTAGTCATCTCACTCAGCTCCATGCTACTGTGCACTTGTGGGATTGCTATATCACATGGTAGTACTGTTTAAGTCTTTGTGGAACCACCATACTGTTTTCCATAGTGGTGACACCATTGTACATTCCCTGCACCAGTGCACAAGAGTTCCAGTTTCTCCACATCTTCACCAACACTTACTGTTTTCGGTTGCTGTTTGGATGGTAGCCATCCTAGGAGGTGTAAAGTGGGTTGGTCCTTTGGGGGAGAGACTTGACATCAGATGGGTCTCCAGGAGACTTTGGGGTGCTGAAAACCTGTTTCCTGATTTGGGTGCTAGATACAGAGTGTGTTTACACTGTGGCAAAAAGAATGTAAGTTGTATATTCATGTGAAGTATACTTAAATTACATTTTTTTGAGTTAAAATCATCAGACTGCCTATAAAGCCTGAGGATGAACCCTCAGCCTGTTGTGCATTGTTCACAAAGGACAAGTTGTCAGTGACCATGTGGTTCTCCCCTTGGTGCAGGGAGGCTGCCACCAGGCTCTAAGCACTGCAGCTCCATCAGAGTGACAGCCAAGTCCCAGGGCTCCATCATGTTCCTGGTGAGCTACAACATGGCCATGCCACCTGAGTGCCAATGCTTCAGGGTGAGCCAGTCCCCTAGTCCTCTCCCACCACCCTGTGCTCTCCTTCCCTAAGGTGAGCTATTTATTTGCTCAGATGAATTTGTAAGAAAACCCTAACTGTTCAGCATACTTTTTGGCATGCCTTCCTCTGCCCCTGACTTTCTACCTGAAGGCAGGAACTGACGTGGTGGAGCAGAGCCTCCCCCGCAGGGGACAGTGGGTGCTGACATCCACGTGTTCACATGGGACAGGTGCTTGGCAGGCTTGGCAGGGCATTGACCTGCCCAGCTCTTCTGACCAAGGCAGTAATGTGGGCTCCAAAGGCTTTGAAATGTTTTCAACAGGGGTCAGGACAGAGTGGCACTTCTGGTCTACTACAGTGACTTCAGAATCCCCATAGAGACCCAGAACTGGGACAGAGGCCTTTGGTGTGTTAGATTAAGAGGCTTTCACAGACCTGGCTCTGCAATGTATTCTGTCCCTTTTCTGATGTCTATGAATTTCACTTCTCATCTGAGGAGGGAGGTGGCCGTGGTGTGTGCAGTTTGGAGCACACGGTCTCAGCTCCACACCAGCCCTGAGAATGTGTCAGGGTCTGACACACAACAGCTCTGTCCTCTGGATCTTTTAACTTTTCTGGGCCACACAGTCTCTGTCTGTAAAATGGGGCTGAGTCCTCAGCTACCACATAGGCTGTGGCAAGGATTACTGAGCTAATACATGGAGTGGATGTGGAAAGCCTGTGAGATAGTGAGCGCTCAGTGAGTGTCAGTGAGTAAAACATGAGGACAAAGGCCTGGGCCTCCCCTCAAGTGTGGTAGTGGAGGCTTCTCACAAGGTCTGCCACAGGGCAGGCTGGTGAATGGACCTGCTTTTTCTGTGTCTGAACCCTGTCTCATCCACAAGAAGCCCAGAGGGGGTGAGCTGGTGGGAGTTACTGCTTTTGGGGGAGCCCCCAAGCTCCCAGCTGGGCCAGGCAGCCCTCTCATTTCCTGCCTCCCAGGGTCAAACAGTGCTGGTCCCTATGGTGTGTGATGTTTGTTTCTCCCTCTGTCCCATTTGGAGGCCAGCTCAGTGACCTTAGGACCTTTCAACTCTGCACCTGTATACACAGGCCCAGTGCCTGATACAGAGAAGAGACCAACCAAGGGTAGTTTTGCTTCGGGTGAATGAGTGAGACAATGTGTCCAGGGTCACTCAGCAGAGCTAAAATGAAAGCCTCCTGACCCCCAGAGCAAACTCAGCAGCCCCTTGCAGGTGTCTGCTATGAACAGAGGTCCCTCCCTGCTCCTCCTGCCCAGCCATCCAGTTATGCAGCATGTGTCTGTGAGACCTCCCTGTCTCTGCTCTAGGCTAAGAGATGTCCCAGAGCTGAAAACACAAAAACCTTTGTCCCATGACATGACACGCAAGGATTGAAAGGGAGATAGGCCACAAATTTTGATAGAAATTTCTGCTACGTCTGTAGCCATTTTTGGCAACACCCTGCCACACCTTCAGAGAGATGGAACTTTTCAACAGGACTCTGGTGGGGGGGGATATTTAGGACCCTTCTTAGCTGCTTGGTTGGAGCAACAGAGACCAAGCTTGAGCTCACTGTTGCTATCTGGGATGTAAGGGTCAGAAGAAGGTAGATATGTCCCTTAGCAAGGTGGCTTTCTGACTGGAAAGATGAGTTAAGAAAATTAACCAATGTGGGAGCAAGATGGTGGCTGAGTAACAGCTTCCTTACAACTGGCACAGTGAGTCTGAAAAGACGAGACTCCAGGCATCTCTGGCTGGTGGAATATAGCTATAATCATCCCTTTGAGGACACAGGGAGTCAGCAAGAGACTTCTGGACCCCAAGAGGAGAACAAAAGCAGTGGAAAACTAGCAAGTGGTTGCGTCTATTCCTTTAGTCTAATCCCGCCGGCAGCTCTAAGTACAGCAGCAGTGAGATTACAAACTTGAAAGGCCTGACTTGTGAGCTGTTTTGGTGTTTTTTGACTTGGCACTCAGTTAAACTTCCTTGGGAGAGCTTGGGCAGGAGTTCAGAGAACTCTGGGCATTTTCTCAGGCCCCAGACTAAGCTGCTGGGCTGGACAAAGCTAATAGTGTTCAGCTGTGGGGCACACAGAGCCATTGTGAGAGAACTGGCACAGCAAGGTCTACCCTCAGGGTCGCAGAGCAAGGATTGGGTGGGAGCTAGTAATCTACTGACTGAGCAGCAATATTGTTGTCCTCAGAACTAGATGCTCAGAGGCTCAGAAATAAGCACTGCACACAGAATGATTATTATGAGAGGGAGACCAAGGCTCGCTCAGGCCTGTGGTGACTTTCCACATTTATTGGGTGTTTTTATACACAGTAAAGAAAAAAACATATGGAAATACAAAAAGGAACATATAATGGTGAAATCATAAAGACTGCTAAGAAATTTTTTGTTCAGCACATATGCTGCTAGACACATACATAGCTAGTTCTAAATTGAGACCCTTTGCTCAACACTTTGCTGATGGCTTAACCACAATGGCTTCTAGCTGTCTTGTACTTGATTGATTAGTTCCCTAAAACTTAAGAAAGAATAGTTTGCTAAAAGAATAGAGCAGAGCACTTTTCCTGCAACTCACGCAGGTGCCCAGCCCCCAGCTGCAACTGTGTGAAGCCCTCTAGTAACTTTCCTTTCTGTGAACACTTAACTGATTGTTCTTACTAGCCTGGGCATGTCCACAAAGAAAGAAGTTTTTCCATCTTAGGGCAAGGTTCCTTGGGAAGCACATGAGGCCATGTCACTTACTTTGTTTGGGTGGCCAGTACTTCTCTATTTCCCCTTTTTATTTATTATCTTGCACTGCTGTCATAGCCAAAAAGACTGCAGCATTCCTATCACTAGTTCTTTTAACTTGTACCAAATTTTTAATTATCATATAAATAATAAACCCAATCAAACAGAACAAAAACAGCTGGCAGAAGTTCCAAACAAAGTATGAATCTTATCAATAGAATTCAATTGAGCTATTCCTTTTGAGATTCATTTCAGAATGTCATCTCTATTAAGTTGTTCTAATTTTTGCTGAAAGGTTGAGTATACTTGGTGTTGTAACTCAATTATATCAGCAGTCAAATTTTCATGATTTAACAAATGTTTTCTAACTTTACTCCATGGAAACAAGGTTTCATTACAAAACACAGGGGTAATACGATAAGAAGATACATTCCAATCACATTTTAACTTCAATTGTTTCTCTAAACTATATAATTGATCACCTAATAAAATCACAGTTTGCTCTAAATCTGCTAATTCATTATATATCTCAGCATCAATTTGCTTCTGAGAAATCCAAAGTTTCTCAGCATTTTCATGCCAATTGGAAATAAAATTTTCAGTCTTAATAGTCTCAGTCAATGCTATTCCAGCTGCAGCTGCTAAGGCAGTGACAGCTATAATCCCAAGAATGGCTGCTATCAGAAGGTCGATAAATCTCTTTGTCCTCTTCATTAGTTTCTGGGTAAGGTGGGATAGGATGGAGATGGCGGGTGACACCTCACATGTGTGCATCATCTTCACTGGAAGCCAAATTCCCATCCTGGCCCGGAGTAAAAAGATCCTATCTTGGGAAAAATCAATTCTCATAGATATATTAAAACAAGTAAACAACCAACACATTCCTGGACAGCTAATTTCACCAGTTTTCTCATTCCAATTGATCTCTCCAACCAGCCATACAAATGGTAGCTTAACACATGCTTGTGTAAAATGTGCTTCCATCCATTTATAATGGAACACATAGTTGGGCATCGCCCATTCTACAGTATCTTTATGTGTGTAAACTCCTTTCCATGCATGTAGCCTGAAAAAGAGCCACGCCTATCTTCCATAAATCTGACTGTGGAGGATATCCAACAATCCCAGGAGATGGTGGCGAAAATCCACTTTCATGCCACATTAATTCTTTCAAAGAGGAATAAAGAATATCTGTAAGGTTTCTTTCATGTACCAAAATACTCAATTCTAACCCAGGTTTTTTAGACACATATGCTAGATAGAGGTCTCCAATCTATTATAGGGCCAAACTTTGTTTGTCTTAAAAGATATAAGTAATCACCTTGACATTTAGTTCAATGTGTCCACACATTAATATCCAAAAAAGTATGGGGTTCACAATGAGGTAAATGAGGCAAAAATTTATGAGTAACTAAAATAGATTTAGTAAATGCCGTAGTAGTCAATAAGTAATAATCAGAAGTTCCATTGCTTAAACTAATCCACTGCTGAGGCCAAAAGGGGGCTCAAAGCCTATGCAGATGGGAGGTTCAGTAACTCCAGTAGAATAATTGAATATAATAGTGCCCTCTTCTTCAGGTTTAAATGGACCTCTATCATCAGAAGAGCCAGGGAGCCAGGAACTTTCATTAACATATGTGGAGACAGATGGTTCACACCAAGACACTCCCCTTAGTAAAGGAGGGTTTGGTACATAACTCCGTTAAGTATAATTTTAAGCACTTACCTGTGTGCTTTATAATGCAAGTATGGCAAGAAACGAGGTTCTAGTGTTCAGAGGGTGATTGCTTATCTTCACTATGAACCATGCCTCTTGGCATAGTTGCAAGAGCCCTCTCCATGTCACTTGGGCTGTTGGACTGCAGTTCCATTGGATTCTCCGATGTTGAGGAACCAGGTATTGAGGAGGAGCCAAATGATTGTGTTGTTCCTCCAGGGTTAATGATGACATCCTGGCTATCAGGTTCCTGGTTCGACGCATTTGTGCTCAGTGACGTGAGTGGGGTATCATTTCTGAGTTTGATGAATATGTCTGGTAGCCAGAATTCATTATTTCCTGAGGAGAGATAAGCATACCCTCTTCACCATCGAACAACTACTGAACTACTGCAGGAACCCATTCTCCTTTAACAACATCATTATAATATATAGGTTGATTTAATGGTGTTGTAACTTCCTTAATCCATTGCTGTGAAGCTGGTGTGTTACCTTCTGTATCTGAATTTAAAACATTTAAAGTAAAAAATGCTGAATTTATTCTATTTCTGGGTGTATTATACCCTATTCCCCTTTTCTGTTTAAAAAGCATTTCTTTTAATGTTCTATTTTGTCTCTCAATTATGGCTTGTCCAGTACTATTATAAGGTATTTCTTTAATATGCTTAACATTGTATGTTTTAAAAAATTGTTGACACTTTGTGGAAATATAAGCTAATCCATTACCAGTTTTAATAGCTTGGAGTACCCCCATAACAGCAAAAGCTTCTAATAAATGAGTAATTATGGCATCAGCCTTTTCAGAAGGTAAAGCTGTGGCCAAGAAAAATGAGAATAATTGTCAACAAAATGATGAATAAATTTTATTTTTACCAAATTCTGCATACTAAATGGCATCCATTTGCCATAATTCATTTGGTTTATTTCCTCTTGGATTTACTCTCATTGGTAAATGTGGGGCTGTTATGACTTGACATATAGGACATGCTCTAATAATGCCCCCTTTTGCTTCTCTCCATGTTATGGAGTATTTATGTTTAAGTGATGAGGCATTATTATGATGAAGAGCATGCTCCTCCTGTGCTTTTTGGGCTGTGCCAATCAAAGTATCAATTGCATTATTTTCCATAGTTAGAGGACCAGGGAGATTGGTATGAGCTCTAATATGAGTTATATAAGTTTGGGATGTTCTATTTCTAATTAAATTCTGTAATTTATGAAATAAAGAATATAAATCAGTCCCATGATCAAAAAGAGTTGTGGTTTCAATATGTTGCATGCTATATACAGAATAGCAAAAGTCTGTCATTATATTTAATAATATATTAGGAAAATCTAATAATAATAAAATGATGTCAAACAATTCAGCTTTTTGGACAGACTTATATGGTGATTGTAGGACTTTATTAACAGTTCCACAGATATATCCAGCTCTTCCTTCTTTATTATCATTAGTAAAACAAGTTTGAGCTCTAGTAATAGGAGTGGGGTAAACTATCTTGGGAAGAATCCAAGATGTTTTCTTTAGAAATTGGATTCTTTTATCCTGATGGTAATGATTATCAATCTCCCCTAAGTAATCAGCTAGAGCAATTTGCCAATCCTGAGATAAGATAAACATATCAGAGATTTTTTTATTTATTAAAGAAACCACAATTTTTTCAAGGTCTTGACCTATAAGTTGTCTGAATCTGTGTCTACCCTTTATAGTAATGCTAGCAATTTTTTTTTTTTTTTAACATAAGGCTGTAGTATTTTAGTGGCCTTATGTGGTAGAAAACACCAAATGTAGTCTGTTGAGCCAATAACCCAGTAGGGGAATATTCAGATGAAAAAATATATAAAATAAAATCTCTATTTTCAATAATTTTATCCAATTGGGCACTATGTACATGTTGTTCTCACCATTGTAACTCCTTCAGGGGTAATAGTTCCAGTGCTGTTAAGGTCAGAGTCTCCCTCTAATAATGAAAATAAATGAGTAAAAGAATATGTAGGAACTCCTAAGGAAGGATGAATCCAATTAATGTCTCCCAGCAATTTTTGGAAATCATTAAGAGTTTTTAAATAATCTCCTCTAATTTGTAGTTTTTTGTGGAATTATCTTTTGAGCTGTCATTTATATCCTAGATAACTCCATGGCTCTGATTTTTTAATTTTCTCATTGGAAACATGAAGACAATATTCTTCTAATGAAATGCAAGCACACTGAACAATATTATTTAAAACAAACTCATTTGGATGAGCAAGCAAAATATCATCCATGGAATGATAATAAATGACATCTGGAAATTGTAGAGCTAATTTTTGCAACGGTTGCTGTACAAACATTTGACACAAGGTGGGGCTCTTTAGCATTCCTTGTGGCAAAACTCTCCATTGAAATCTTTTATTGGTGGTGTTATTATTTATAGAAGGAACTGTGAAAGCGAACCTGTCAGAATCTTTTTGAGTTAATGGTATGTCAAAAAAGCAATCCTTTAAATATATTATAACAATATGAAAGTTTCTAGGAATTAAAGAGGGATTAGGAATTCCCGGCTGAAGGAGGCCCATAGGTTGAATAATTGCATTTATTTTTCTCAAATCCATTAACATTCTCCATTTTCCAGATTTTTTCTTTAACACAAAAACTGGTGAATTCCATTCACTCACTGAAACCTTTATATGATTCAATGCCAATTGTTCATTGACTAATTCATGAAACACCTCTTATTTTTCTTTGCGAAGGGACCAATGCTCCACTGAGATGGGAACATCAGATTTCCATGTTAAAGGTAAACCAAGGTGCTCAGCAATGGCCCCTATGGAAAATTTTCTGAAAGAACTGGATAACCAAGTTCTGTCCTGTCTTCACTTGTCCTAGTTACTTCAGGTTTTCTAACTGAGGAAGGCTGGGATGGGTCATACCCCATGTCAAGCATCATATTTTTAGCAGTTGAAGAAATGGTAGGTATAGTGAGCATAGCTACCCATTGTTTAAGAATATCTATTCCCCATAAAGTGATAGCAATAGGGACAACATATGGTTGTATTGTTGCTGGTTGGCAATCAGGCCCTTGATAGTTTAATATAATAGAACTTTGTTCTATATTGGACATGGTACCAAGACCAACAAAAGTGGACTAGATATGCTGTTTAGGCCATCCCTTAGGCCAGGCAAATGAGGCAACTATAGATATGTCTGCTTCAGTATCCACTAGAACTTCAAGTTTTGTCCCATCCTGAAAAGTAAACTGGCATTGTGGACAAGAATCATTAAGGAAAGCATGCTAGAAAACATGTGTCCCAGTGCTACCAAAGCCTCTTTCCCTTTGTATGGGAGTGGCTTTTCCTTTATAATAAGGCAAAAGTAATAATTGAGCAACTCTTTGTCCAACAGTTAGATCTATGGGCTGACTAACAGAAGCCATAATAAAAATTTCACCATTGTAGTCAGTATCAATAACTCCCAAATGAACAATTAGCCCTTTTATGATAGAACTATAAGCCAACTACCCTTAGTTATAGTTATAGTTCTACCCTTTTATGAAGTTTTATGTCTAGCCCCTTCAATTAACTTTTCTAATGAAATCCCTTAAACTAGACTTTTTTTTTTTTTTTTTTTTGTAAAGACTGCTGTGAGGTAGAATGAGGCAAATCACCCTCTCCCACTTCTCTCTCAGGAGGTGTAATATCACCCCCACTGTTAAGGTTATTCTACCCTTTTATGGTAAAACTATAACTAAGCCAACAGAGTATTTTGGACTGGGACCATACACCCTGGTTGCCAATGTATAAGGTACATCTTGTGGCTTTAAAGATAAACTCTCTACTATGGGCAAGTCTAAAGCAGCACTGTTATGAGGGGCATGAAATAAATTAGAAACCAAAGTTTTGGTTTGAGGCTTACTGGTAGGAGAGGATGGAACAAAGCTTAGATGTAGTGGTGAAATATTTTTTTCATGAGTAGTTTTTAATTGCTGGATGTTGCTTTCTTGACTGAGACTGGGAAGGTCTGTGCCAAGGCTCCTGCATTGTTTTCCTGGGCCCAGGAGCGGCCCACTAGGTTTTTTTTTTTTGACTCCACAGGAGGCAAGAAATTACCATCTTTATCTTTGATAGACCTGCATTCATTTGTCTAATGTCTTCCCTTTTTACACTTTCTACAAATTTCTGGTGGTAGTGGAGGATCTGGGTTTTTATCTTCTTTCCCCTTATGGCAGTCCTTTCTAACATGCCAAATTTTTCCACAATTATAGCATTTAGGATTATTATTTTTTAAGGCTGCTGCCATATGATCACCAATCTGAAGACAAATTAAGGCTGCCTGGAAGGAATTAGAGCCAACATTCTTACATGCTGTCATGAATTTATCTATAGAAGCATTTTCCTCATTCCTGATACTGGCTAAAATTCTTCAATAATCCTCATTAGCATTTTCATAGGCAAGGGTTAAATGTAACATGCCCTGCATCTCTGGTCCTGAAATTGCACTTTTGATGGCAGCATGGAGCTTTGCAAGAAACTCAACATAAGGCTCACTGGGACCCTGAATGATCTTGGTAAAGAATTTTCCTTCCCCAGGCTCATCTAACTGTGCCCCAGCATGGAGACAAACATCTCTAATTATAATAAGTGTCTCATCAGATAAATCCAGCTGCTTATTATGCCTTCTGTTCTCTCTGTTACCTGTCATCTGATCATAAGAAAGATCTGGATTACTGTCATGCCTTGACTTAGCCTCTTTATTCCACCATGATAAAAACTGCAAATATTGGGCTAGAGAAAGAGCCATTTCAGCCAATCTTTCCCAGTATCTTGGTGACATAAACAGATCTCCACAATATGATCTAAGCAGTCCTCGAGTGTATGGTGCATTAGGTCCATATGATATAACAGCATCTTTCAAAGTTTTAAGAAAGTTAAGATCTACCTCTGCATAGTGGACCTGGCCAGCCAGGGCAGGACCAGCTTGTGCAGCTTCCCCTGCCCTTCTGGCAGCCGCTGGAGTCACTGGCATGATTCCTATGTCTTGGTCAAAAGAGGAAACAGCACATAATACATATGGCTCATGGAGAATTTTTAAATCTTGTGGGCTAGGAAAATTAACTCTATGCACCATTCTGGAAGTCTCCGTACTCCGATATGCATAAGGATGGACAGACAGAAATCAGTTAGAGACAGGATAAAGCTGTTTAGATGTATCTGGAGATGGGGATCGAGACAACAAAGATTTAGGCCCTTCATGAGAAGATTTTGGCCCTTCAGGCACAGGAGTAGGTGGTGGAGGAGAAAGAGGAGATGGTGTTGTTAAAAGCATGTCAGTAGATGATGCCAGAGGCACAGAAGTTTTATGTCTACCCCCTTCAATTAACTCATTACATTTTCTAATGAAATCCCTTAAACTAGAATTTTTTTTTTTTTTTTTTTTTTGTAAAGACTGCTGTGAGGTAGCATGAGGCAAATCACCCTCTCCCACTTCTCCCTCAGGAGGTGTAATGTCACCCCACTGTTAATTTCTATTTTGTCCTCTTTAATAGACAATTTAGACAAATCAGGTCCTGTTGGCTCACACTCAGGTTTAAGAACATGAGAAACATTATCATCAACTTGTGTTTGTGGTTTTTTGGCATTAACAAAGGTTTGGAAAGCTATTTTGACAAAATTATACGCTGTCCAAACTTCTGTAGTAATATTGTTGCCTTGCTGATGAAATATCTTCATTTCTTCCCCCACGTTCTCCAATGTGGAGAGATTTAACTGATTGCAAGACTCAGAAGAAAACCAATAACAACATTCATGGACAGTTGAAAAAAGACTGTGAAAAGTTTGATTATTAACATAAACTCCCATGGAATCTAACAAAGATTTTAACAAATGAATATACTCTTCCTCTTTAGAACTTGTACTTCCCATTTTCAATGTTCCTTTCAAATGTAAATGTCAAAAATCCTGGGTCCTTACAGCCCAGTGGTAACTTTTTGATTCTGTGTGTTCCCAGTGATGCTTACCTTATGCTTACCTTGGTGAACTGAAGTTCTGGGGACAAATCGACCAAGCTCGGTCCAGCCAAAGACCCTGCTCACTGTGCTGGATGTTGCAGTTCTCAGAACTAGATGCTCAGAGACTCAGAGATAAGCAGTGCATACAGAATGATTATTGTGAGAGGGAGACTAAGGTTCGCTCAGGCCTGTGGTGACTTCTCACATTTATTGGGTGTTTTTATACACAGCAAAGAAAAAAAAATAAAAAATATATAGAAATAGAAAAAGGAGTGAAATCATAAAGACTGCTAAGAAATTTTGTTCAGCACATATGCTGCTAGACACATACATAACTAGTTCTAAATCAAGACCCTTTGCTCAACACTTTGCTGATGGCTTAACCACAATGGCTTCTAGCTGTCTTGTACTTGATTGATTAGTTTCCTAAAACTTAAGAAAGAATAGTTTGCTAAAAGGAGAATAGAGCAGAGCACTTTTCCTGCAACTCCCGCAGGTGCCCACCCCCCGGTTGCAACCGTGTGAAGCCCTCTGGTAACTTTCCTTTCTGTGAACATTTAACTGATTGTTCTTACTAGCCTGGGCATGCCCACAAAGAAAGAAGTTTTTCCATCGTAGGTCAACATTCCTCGGGGAGCACATGAGGCCATGTCACTTGCTTTGGTGGAATGGCCTGTACCTCTCCACAGCCTGAAGGTGGGGACTGAGCCACCTTACAGCCTTAGCCCTCAGGGGAAGACTGAGACCTGTTTTGGCACACTGGGTAAGTGGATAGCCACTTCAGCAATGATCCCAGTGACAAGTGCTTTCCTGGGAAATCTTCTGCTTAGCCAAGTTTAGCAGTTTAAAATGCCTTTTAAGAGGGCTGAGGAGAGATTTAGGTTCTCCACCCTGCAGGGTTTGAGAAATCAGCAAAGGCCTCCAGTCAAATCAGCATTGTGATTAACAACTCATACCCCAGAAGATCACCTGTCGCCCAGACAATATTCAGCAAGATATATATACTGCTTTGTTTTTCATTTCGTTTTTTCTTTTTCCTTTGTTTTTGTTGTTGTTGTTATTGTTTTTCAATTTCAACCTTTTCCCTATAGATTTTTCTTTTCTTTTTTTTCCCCTCTTTCTTACCTTTCTTCATTTTTTTAGTTTAAATATAATTTCCCATTGTTGCCTTTTTCAATAATTAGAACTTCATTTTTGCTAGTGTTTCTACCCCTATATTTGGTTTTTCCCAAAATTTTAACCCATAAAGTTTTCTGTTTGCTTGTTTTGGTTTGATTACAGCATTTTTGTTCTTCCTCTATACTTGGAGGTGGGGGAACTGTGTCTGAACAGGCTAGCAAAGAGCTGCTGACCACAAGGGAACCACCAATCCTGGCACTCCCAGAGTTTGGGGGATTTTTAATGTTGGGTCCAAGTACCCTACTGTACAGCTATATTGCTCTGTCTCCCTCTTCCATGCCTCTCTTCTTCTTGTCAATATTCCTTTTACCCACCCCCTCTCCTTTCTCTTTTTTCTTTCTTTCTTTCTTTTTTTCCTTCTTGATCTTCAACCTTCTCATCCTTCTCGTCCTGTACCACAGGCATGGTAACTTAAAAGGCAAGAGGAAGTTAAAGAAAATTAGTGCAAGGAAGTAGATAAAAGAAATATCTCATGAGAAAGAATCATCAGAAAAATCCTGGCAATGTGAAGAACCAGTTAAGAGCAACCCCTCACCCCCCCCCCCCAAGATACAGTGAGGTAGCTACTGCAGAGGATTCCACATATAATGAAAGGTTAGAATACACATGATGAAAACAATGAAGCAAATGATGGAAACAATGAAGGAAACTGCTTATAAAGTGGAAAATAAGCAAAAGGAAATCCAAAAATAGAATCAAGTAAGAGATGAACGATATGATGAATATAGAAAGTTTATTACAGAACTAAAGGAAATGAAGCAGTCAATTAGAGAACTTAAAGACACAATAGAAAGTATCAACAGATTAGAGAAAGAAGAAAGAATTTTGAAGGTTGAGGACAAAGCTCTTGAGATAACTCAGATAGTTAAAGAGGCAAAACAAGAGAGAGAAAGCAGAATGTTCACTGACAGTATTATGGGACTTTATGAAATGTTCAAACATACAAGTTATAGGTATCCCAGAAGGGGAAGAAGAATGTTCCAGGGGAATAGAAGCCACCTAGAGAATATTATAAATGAAAATTTTCCAAATGTCACTAAAGATTCTGACACACTCCTTTAGAGGGATATGGGACCCTAGGTCGCCTTAACTCTAACTGAACTTCTCCAGGACATATTGTGATGAACCTGTCCAATGTCAAGACAAAAAAGGATTCTTCAAGCTGCCAGGAGTAAGCGCCAGTTGACCTACAGGGGCAAATCCATCAGGGTGACTGCAGACTTCTCTAATAAAACTTTTCAAGAAAGAAGACAATGATCATCTATCTACCTTTAATCTACTTAAATAGAACAATTTCCAGCCCAGAATTCTATATCCTGCTAAGATAAGCTTTAAAATTTTGGGAGAAATCAAATCCTTTCCTGATATGCAAACATTGAGGAAATTTGCCACAAGACTAGCTCTACAGGAAATACCTCAACCTGTTCTACACACTGACCATCACAATGGCCAACCAGCAAAGTAAGCACCCAGAAATTAAAGGACAGGACCTAGCTTCCACAATGATGCAAAAGCAAAGCAATGGACTTTCACAAAATCAGATGAATAGAATGCTACCACACTTATCGATTATCTCAATAAATGTTATTGGCTTGAATCCCCCACTGAAGAGGCATTGATTGGCTGATTGGATTAAAAAACACAAGCCATCCATCTGATGACTGTAGGAAATGCACATAGCCTCAAAAGACAAATTAAAACTCAGAGTTAAGGGTTGGAAGACAATTTTTCAGGCAAACAGAATTCAGAAGAAAAGAGGTTGCAATCTTATTCTCAGATACAAGTGGATTTAAAGCAGCTAAAGTCAAAAAGACAATGATGCACACTTCATATTGGTCAAAGGAAAAATACAACAAGAAGACATTTCAATTCTAAATATTTATGCACTGAATGTAACTTATGCTTCTGAATTTCTGAAACAGACCTTAATTAGTTTGAGCAATATGATATCCTATAACACTATAATAACAGCGAACTTTAGCACTCCTCTTACAGAGCTGGACAGATCCTCTAAACAGAAATTAAACAAAGATATAAGGGACTTAAATGAGACTCTAAAACAACTGTTCTTGATGGATGTATATAGAACATTCCATCCCAAATCTAAAGAATACACATTTTTCTCATCAGCCCATGGAACATTCTCCAAAATTGATCATATCCTAGGACCCAAAACACACCTCAACAGAATCAAAATAATTGAAAATTTACATTATATCTTCTTAAACCACAGGCATTAAAGGTGGAAGTCAACTCCAACAAAAACTTTCAACCCCACACAAAGACATAGAAATTAAACAACCTTATGCTGAAAGACAGTTGGGTGCAGGAAGAAATAAAAGAGGAATTTATTAACTTCCTTGAGCATAACAACAATGAAGACACAAATTGCCCAAACCTGTGGGATACAGTAAAAGCAGTCCTGAGAGGAAAAATTTATCACTTTAGATGCCTAAAAAGAGAAAGAGACCACAAATAAAATCACAAGCCATATTATGGAATTGGGAAAAGAAGAACAATCTAAGCCTAAACCCAGCAGAAGAAAAGAAACATCTAAAGTTAAATCAGAGATAAATGAAATTGAAAACAAAACATTCATTCAGAAAATTAATAAAACAAGGAGTTGTTTGTTTATTTATTTATTTATTTATTTTGAGACAGAATCTCACTATTTTACCCTATCTATAGTGCTGTGGTGTCACAATTTACAGCAACCTCATACTCTTGGGCTTAAGCAATTCTCTTGCCTCAGCTTCCTAAGTAACTGGTAGTACAGGCGCCCACCACAATGCCTGGCTATTTTTTTGTTGCAGTTGTCATTGTTAGGAGTTTTTCCTTTTTTTTTTTTTTTTTAATAAATAAATAAAATCAGTAAACCTTTGGCCAGACTAACTAGAAATAGAAAACTACAATCTTTAGTAACCTCAATCAGAACTGATAAAGGGGAAATAACAACAGTTGCCACCAAGATACAAGAGATTATCTCTGAATACTATAAGAAACTCTATGCTCAGAAATTTAACAATGTGAAGGAAATGGATCAATATTTGGAATCACACCCTTTTCCTAGACTTATCCAGGAAGAAATAGATCTCCTGAACAGACAAATTTTAAGCATGGAGATTAAAGAAACAATAAAAAATCTCCCAGGGTGGCGCATGTGGCTCAGTGGTTAGGCCGCCAGCCCCATACACCAAGGGTGGCAGTTCAAACCTGACCCTGGCTAGCTAATACAGCAGTGGCTACAGCAACAACAACAAAAAGTATATAGCTGGGCATTGTGGCGGGCACCTATAGTTGCAGCTACTTGGGAGGCTGAAGCAAGGGAATCACTTAAGCCCAAGAGTTGGAGGTTGCTGTGAGCTGTGACACCACTGCACTCTACAGAGGGTGACAGAATAAGACTCTGTCAAAAAAACAAAGAAAAAAACCCTCCAAACTGGGTATCCACATGTAGAAGACTGAAACTGGATCCACACCTTTCTCCATTCACAAAAATTGATTTAAGATGGATAAGACTTAAATTTAAGGCATGAAACAATAAAAATCCTCAAAGAAAGCATAGAAAAACACTGGAAGATATCAGCTTAATTAAAAATTTTATGAAGAAGATTTCCATGGCAATTGCAACCACAACCACAACCACCACCACCACAACAACAAAAACAAATGGGACTTAATTAAACTGAAAAGTTTCTGTAAAACTAAGGAGGCAACAACCAAAGAAAATAGACTACCTGCACAGAGGGAAAAGAAATTTGAATATTATGAATCAGACAAAAGCTTGATAACTAACATCTATGGAGAACTGAAATTAATCCACAGGAAAAAGCTAACAATCCCATATATCAATGAACAAGAGACATGAATAGAACCTTTTCTAAAAAAGACAAATGAATGGCTAGCAAACAAGAAAAAATGCTCATCATTCCTAATTATTAGAGAAATGCAAATCAAAACCACCCTGAGAAACCACTTAACCTCAGTGAGAATGGCTCACATCACTAAATCTCAAAACAGCAAATGGTGGTGTGGATGTGGAGAGAAAGGAACACTTTTACATTGCTGGTGGGGCTGCAAACTAATGTAACCTTTTGGGAAGAAATTATGGAGAACCCTCAAAGAACTCAAGCTAGACCTCCCATTTGATCCTGCAATCCCATTACTGGGCATCTACCCAGAAGGAAAAAAATCTTTTTATCATAAGGACCCTTGCACTAGACTGTTTATCACAGTTCAATGTACAATTGCCAAAATGTGGAAACACCCTAAATGCCCACCAACGCAGGAATGGATTAACAAGCTGTGATATATATACACACAGACCATGGAATACTATTCAGCCATTAAAAAAGATGGAGACTTTTTTTTTCTTTTGCTTGACTTCACTGTTTTTATTTACATAACCACCTTTCTCGTAGACAAGCAACATTAGCCAAACATAAGGCAAAGGTGCCTTGTTAGTGACAATCCTTTCCATTTTTTGTAGAGGTTTTCTCAGCAGCCAATTACCAAATGAAGCTTTTTCACAGTTTCAAAGTAGTTTTCCTCATTTTAAAACCACAGAAAGTGATTCACTTGATGGTTGTTACTATCAAATAATACTTTCTCAACTTTATAGAATTATAATATAACTTCAAGTATGTAATGATTTAATCAACACAATACTATTATTAATAATAATAAAACCCAAGTACTAGCTCACTTTTGGTGCTGTAAGACATAATAGCACTCCCTATTTTTATATTTTAGAAAAGATGGAGACTTTACATCTTTTGAATTAACCTGGATGGAAGTGGAACACGTTATTCTTGGTAAAGCAACACAAGAATGGAGAAGCATGAATCCTATGTACTAACTTTTGATATTAGGACAATTAATGATCAAGTACATGGAGCAGTGGAGGAAGGGAAGAGCAGTGAGAGAAGGAGGGAGGGGAGTGGGATAAGAAGAGCACAGAGAGGGAAAGAGGGGGGGTGGGATCTCAGTGTGTGACACACCTTTTGGAGGCAAGACAATTATAAGATAGACTTTACCTAACAAATGCAATCAGTGTAACCTGGTTTCCTGTACCCTCAATGAATCCTCAACAATTAAAAAAAAAAAAAAAAAAAAACTCCCAACAAAAATACACTCTGATCTGGATGGTTTCACACCAAAATTCTATTAAACCTTCAAAGAAGAGCTTATTCCTATGCTGCAGAAATTATTCCAAAAAATTGAGGAGGAAGGAATCTTCCCCTGACACATTCCATGAAGCAAACATCAACCTGATACCAAAACCAGGAAAAGACCCAACTAAAAAGGTGAACTTCAGACCAATTTCACTAATGAATACAGATGCAAAAATTCTCAAAATTATCACCAATGGATTACAGCTTATCTGGTAAATTCTTCTAAGTGTGTTTCACCTTAGGGGTCTCATCTTTAGAATGAAGAGGTTGGAGTCTTGAAGGATAGCAAATAAGTGTCATAATAGCCAGTATTTCTTTTCCTCACCCCTGGAGGACGTTGTTCATCAATCACATTATCTTTTTCCATTGAGTTCAAATGTAGACTCAGAATTCTTGGCATAGCACACCAGAACCATACCAATTGATTGCTGTTGGCAGCTAGGTGAAAACCTAGTTGTCAACCTCTTCACTGGGTAATCCAAAACGTCCCTCTCAATTCCAAAGTTTTGTGGTCCTATGATCTATAAAAAGTAATATTGTCTGTGATGAGTCCCTGGCACCACAAAATCTTGAAGTCCATTCAGAAACATGAAGAAAGATGATATTTTATTACTCACATTTTCAAAGAGTATTTAATTGCATTATCAATCTTTGTGAAAGAATAACCCAGGTACAGTGCTCATTTAACACACCTCTTTTTACCTATGCATTTCATTTCTAGGATGAGATTTAAAATTAGCTCAGGGACACATCTCAAGTATCTCCAAATGCAGATATCCCAAATCTGAAATTCCTCTGTCCCTTATGTATTAACAGTGAAATGAATTTGCCTAAAACTGTACCACTTGACAGGTAGGCATTTCGCCTGCCTCTTTATCACTAGAGAGAATGTGGAGAAATCAGGAGCAAAGATCTAGGAAATTGACCTAGCAAAGGCCTGAGGTCTGAACTACTTTAATAATATCTTTACGTTAGGTTTAACATCAGCTTCTTTGAGTTTATGCTAACGGCTCTGGATGGACATCTTTATCTAATGTTAAGTACATTATGCTGGATGCCTGGGTGATTGCTGCCTGCCTGTTAAGGTAGTGTTACTTGGTGGATAAAATTGAGAAAGCTGTGGTTTTCACAAACAATGTGGGTGATTTGTATATCAGATCATTGGCAAGTAATCTGTGCTTTCAATCTCCTTGAAGAAGTTGTGTCCTCAGCCTAGAAGTGGAATGTCTTTTCTTTATTCACCAAAGAGTTGGGATTATATTGACAAGCCCATATTTCTTCTATCTGAGGACATGACACCCCAGGAAGCATTTTGAGACAGCTGATTAGGCAATAGTAGTACGTGGAGCTGATTCTGAAGACACATTTCATGGTGCTCTGAGTCTTCATAATACAGCATCATCCAAGTCCCAATGAACAGAGGGAAAAGAGCAAGTGCCTCAAAATTAATAAGTGAGGCTGAAATCATGGCTCCTTTTAACCTCTTGGGCCTGTTTGGAATTGTATAACTCTGGGGATTGTGTAGATAATCTAACATTCCAGCTCTAACATTCTAAATGGTGGGTGCTCAATTGATGTTAAGTGATTAAACCTACCAGAGATGATATTATCCAGATAATGTAAGCCAATGTGGAGTGCACATCATTTTAAAGTAGAGGTTATGCTTATTATCTTGAGGTGTGTGTGTCTATCCCCTGGCCAGCATGAGCTGACTGCTTGGATCAGCATTAGTTCTTGCATCCCAGTTGCCCCATCTTTCACCTGTTGGCTCCTATTCTATGGCCAACTTCCAGCTTTGATTAGCGAGCCCTCAGAATGTGGCTTTCCAGATAGGGCAGCACAATGTGGATTCTAGAATGCTGTGATAGATGTTCAATTTCCAATCCTGCTTTCCTTTCAATTATAAGAACTTCCACTGTAGCTGGAAAAAAAAAAAAAAAAAAAAAAAAAAAAAAAAAAAAAAAAAAAAAAACTTGAAGTGTGGCTTGCGAATAGTTCTTGAGTCTTTGAGTCTCAGTCTGTGAAATGAAGCAGGTGGCCTAGGACTTTTTCATGGTCCTCTTCTAAGCTATAAGTTTACATGCATCCACACTCTACTTTCAGCCTCCTAATTTCTCAAACCCAGAATATCCACCTTTCTGATCCAGTCTTGCCACCCAGGAAGGCTACTTGCCTCAGAGAGTCCTTTGGGTATTCACACTGGGCTTACTCTCTGCAACTGGCTTAGTTGGAGTGGCATTTGTTAGAATTTACCAGTTGTGCTTTTGGGCATATCTGACTGAATATGTGTGTGTATATTTCCAAATGTTTGCATATTTGTATTCACATTTTATTATTATTATTCACACACACTTTTCAAAGGAGTTGTTTGAAGTGTCATAAAGTCTAAATTTGAGGACTCTAATGAGGGTGAGGTCCCAGCCAAATGACTCTCATGGATCCCCTTAGAGGAGGTCCTGATATGGTGAAGGAGTCAGCTGGGGAAAGTGCCAGACTCCTAAATATTTCCTGTAACTTTAGGACAATTTATTAATTTTCCTTTGTTGTTATAATAAATTACCACAGACTTGGGAGTTTAAAAACTACAAAATCTTACAGTTCTGTAAGTCAGAAGCCCAACTCTGGTCTCCTGGGGAAGGTATGGCCCAGGTATCAGCAGGAATGTGCTCCATTCTGGAGACTCTAGGGAAGAATCTGTTGCCATCTTGCTTCTAGGGCAGAGATTTTCAACTGGTGTGCTGCAAAAATTTTAAAGATCATTAATTAAATGATTTTCAAAAGAAGTTCAAGGCACAGTAAGTATATTATTTGTTTTACCTTTTTTTGGACCAACATGTAATTTAAGTGTGCCACAGAAATTTAATTCTAGGTTCGAGTGTGCTGTGAGATAAAAAAGAAAAAGGTTGAAAAACGCTGTTGTAGAGGCTGCTCACATTTGTTTGTGGTCTTCTTCCTCAATCTGTAAAGCCAGCAATATTGAAGCTCTCTGACCCCTTCTTCTATCCTCATGTCTCCTACCCTTCTCATACCCTCCAGGGGGAGAGATTCTTGGATTCTGAGAACTTGTGCTTAGATTGGGCCCACCTGCATATTCCAGGATACTCTTCCCATTTCAAGGTTCTTAGTCACATCTGCAAAGTCTCTCTTGCTGTGAAAGGTAACAAATCCACAGATTCTGGGGACTAGAATGAGGACATCATTGAGGGAACTATTATTCTACCTACCATAATATAATCAATAGAGGCTTTCAGGAAAGTGTATTTTTTCTCCCTAAGGATGAGGTATATGGGGAAATCCAATGTCTCAAAATGATACTAAACAATACTCAGGCCTGGGCCTAGGAGACCAACTGTTTAAATTTGTCACTTTACAGATGAGGAAACTGGAGTCCAGACAAATGTATGAGTTGTTCAAGGTCACACAAGCGGTTACCAGAAAAGCTACACTTGAACCCAGACCTCCTGGCATGTGGCCTACTCCTCTTTCCAGGGCTCCCTATAACCTCTTTGGTTGGACCCTCACCACAGAGAGGCATTTTGTTCTATTACACCACTGATAGAAATCTCTGTTCTACTTGGAAGAATAGTTTGGGATGAGAACATTAATTTATTAAAAGTTTTGCAGATAAAATGTCAAAAAGGTTTGCCATCTTGCAAAAGAAAAATCACTTTTAATTTTAAGTAACAAAATTATTCTGTTGCCAAAGGGAGATGTTATTTACATAAAGGTCTCACAAAATCAGGTGGAAAATGCTGCATAGTATATATCAGAAATTTAAGAATAAGTTCAAAGAATCTTTGGACCTTGGAAATTTTGCAATTTTTTTCTCTTGTCTTGTTCATTGTCTCCTTAAGTCCCTGATTCCATATATCCATCCATTGTGCTCACCTACAAGTTACTCTTAGGGGCACATGGGATAAAATGGTGAACAAAACAGAATTCCTACACTCAAAGGGCCCAAACTAGCAGGTCAAGGTTTCCCAAAGTGCTTTCTATAGAGTGCCACTTAGAGAGGTCAAATGTGGTGTGTCTAGGACTTTATATTTTAGCAAGCTTCCTAAGTGATTTTCATACACATTACATTCGAGACCTCAATGCCATAAGTAAAAAGCAACTCAGCTAGTAGATCCCACTTCCATGCTCTCTCCATAGTTCTCTGGGATTCTGAGTACCCTCTCCCCTGACATGTATCTCTAGGCCTCCTCACATCTCATTTTTTTTTTTTTTTTGGAAGGTTCTTAAACTTTCAATGAATAGTCCCATTTGGTGAATATTTGGGAACCCACAGACTTACTTTCTTAGTTGAATGAAATCAACCAAACTCAAAATCTACATGATGTCAAAATCAAACCAAGGTGCACTTCAGGTTTCTACCCTTGGAGGGCATCTCTTCTGCTGTTCATATAAGTTCTTACCATGACAAGAATATATGTATCAGGAAACACACAGTATTTATTTGTCAGAAGTCAAATACATGCATATTTGTCAGTGCAAACATGGTGCTATAATTTAAGTGAATGTTTGATGTGACATGACTAAGTTCATAGCCACAAAGGTAGAGCTCCAGCACTTTGCTCCATGCATTGAATCCACCAGCTTAGCAAGTTATGAAGTTCCCAATATTAGGGCTTAAATGAGTTATCTAAATGTCACTTAATAAACAGGGTGAAATCCAGCAAACCTCAAAATATGAATTTCAAGCTGTTCTCTGATGTTTGATTCTGAAAGACATCTGCTTACTGCTAAAGACTCCAGCCTCCCTTAGAGGGCGTTTAATTGCTAATGACTTATTGGTGAATAATGGATGCATTCTCCTAGAAGTTTTACTTTTAGCAGCAAGGCCTTAAACACTGTCACTTCTAAAGGTACCAGAGATAAATACTCAAAGCAAAGTTACTGAATTCCTATAAAAAATGTCAGTTCACATTATGTAGCTGGAGAAGTCTTTCTAATTTATACAAGGTCTGACAATTCAGTTTGTGAACTTGTCATCATGTGCTTATGTTGGCAGTACCATACAAACAACTCAGTAAGGTTTCACAACCTTGGTATATCTGTGTCTTATAGCTGTGTTTGTGTTGACATGTGGTACTACCTTAATGAGTGGCATTCATTACTGTCATCATGTGTTTTTGTGTGCCATTGTGAAAATGTCAGAGCATGAGTTAGAGCAGTAAACAAACATTAAATTTCTTGTTAAACATGGCAAGAGCAGAAACAAAATGAGGGACATCTTAGTCCAAGTTTATGGGGAGGATAATGACACAAAGAAAATGGCAATGTACAAAAAGAATAAAGGTTTTTCTGAGGAAAGAAAAAGCATCACTGATGAAGAGAGGTCAGGGCAGCTCGTAACCAGCAGGACTGATGAATATATTGCAAATATTCATTGAATTGTGTGTCAAAACCATTAGCTGACTCCAAGAAGCATAGCAGGCAACATAAACATTGATAGAGAAAACAGAAAAATCTTTACTGAAAAGCTTGGTGTGAGAAAAGCAAAAATGGTTCCAAAGGAGTTCTCTGTTGAACAAAAGCAAAAGAGAATCAAAGTTTGCCAAGACCTTTTGTAGAGGCAAGGTTTTGTTTTGGGCCATGTTATCACTACTAATAAAACACAAGCATACTATATTTCAGTATAATCCTGAACCAAGGTATCAAGTAAACAATGGAAGTCAGTCAATTCTCCATGACCAAAATAGTTTGTCAGTCCAAATCAAGAGTCAGAAAAAATGGTTAGTCTTTTTTGATCTCAGAGGGATTACTCCTTATGAATTTGTACTAGTTGGACCAACAGTTAACCAAGTCTACTATTTGGAAGTACTGAAAAGCCTGCATGAAAAAGATTAAAATGACCTGACCGTTTCTCCAACAATGCATGGCTCTTGCACTGCAGCAAATGCACCAGCTCACATAGCACTATCTGGGAGAGAATTTTTAGCCAGTAAACTGTCAATAACTGTATTAGCCAATAACTGTATTGGAATATCCCCCCCACTCACCTGATCTGGCCCCTAATGACTTGTTTCATTACCCAAAGATAAAGGAAATATTGAAAGGAAGATGTTCAGGACATCAAGGTTAATACAACAACAGCTTTGATGGTCATTCCACAAAAAGTGTTCCAAAACTGCTTTGAAGGGTGGACGAGGGACTGGCATAGGTGCATAGCTCCCAAAGGGGTGTACTTTGAGGGTGACAGTAGTGATTCAGCAGTGAGGTATGTAGCATTTTTTCTAGGATGAGTTTGTGAACTTGATTGTCAGACTTAATATGTGGTCCTATACATTCTTAGTTTTATTTAAGAGCTTATTTTTTTTTTTGAATTTTGCTTTCAATCATCTTAGTTTGAATTTTTTTTCTTTTCTTTCTTTATTATTATTATTATTATTTATTGAGACAGAGTCTCACTTTGTGGCCCTCAGTAGAGTACCGTGGCATCATAGCTGACACCAACCTCCAACTTTGGGGCTTAAGTGATTCTCTTGCTTCAGCCTCCCAAGTGACTGGGACAACAGGTGCCCGCCACATTGCCTGGCTTTTTTCTTTTGGTAGAGATGGGGTCTGACCATGGGTCTGACTCAGGCTTATCTCCAACCTCTGAGCTCAGGGTAATCCACCCATCTCAGCCTCCCAGAGTGCTAGGATTATAGGCATGAGCCACTATGCCTGGCCAAGAGCTTATTTTATTTATCAAGAATTTTTAACTAATTATATTCATTTATCAAGTACTTATTAAGTGTGTGCTATGTGACAGGAACAAATGCTAAGCATTTGGGAATACAATGGAGAAAAACACAAAGGCAATCCCTAATCCTGTGAAATTGATGGCATTCTAAAAGCAAGGCAGAGGGAAAAATCAAAGTAACAGGAAGTTGTAGAAATCTGAAAGAAATGGCAGGGTCTGCAGTAGAGAAGGATGATGAAGATACACGTTAGTTAGAATAGAAAACAAAAGCCTTGAAAATTCTAGTCACATAGATGACAAATTCTCAAGCCTGAGTTTATAGGTAAAATTTTAGTAAGGGGTTTTATATCTATTATATTTTTAATTGCCCTTCATTTCATGATATTTTACAACAAGCATAGTCAATTAATACGTGTAGGATAGGAAATATTCATAGTATCAGAATTCATATTTGATTTAATGATTGGAGGTAATGAAAAATTATGTCATTGGTACCTTTTAAACTTGTCAAAAAGAGAATTATGCTGTATGTACAAATATTTCCTGACCACAAGATAGATGGCGCAGTTGATATTCACAGAGGGCGCTGGGGGCAGGGGCATATCGGACCTTTTGAGAATAATTCTCACACACGCACATTCTCTTTCCACTTAATGAAGAAAATGAAAACAGTTGAGAGAAGAAAGACGTTTTAAAAATTGCTTGACTGAGTTTTTAGAAAAAAATTTCCCCAGACTTATCTGTGAAAACTAAAGTTGACTGGGTTTGTGGCCCTCTTACAGGTCTGACTCTACACAATGATGCCAATGATAATGAATTAATCAATTCCTAAAACATATTTGCCACCAGCACAACATTTCCCCTCTTTCACCAATATTAATAAATAAATAAATAAATGAATAAATAAATAAATAAATAAATAAATTTTAAAAATTAAAAAAAATAAGGGGCGTGGGAAGACCTTGAACTTTGGTAATATTAAGAGCCCCTGTTTTCTGGCTGGTCAGGCCCTGGGGACAAACTTCTCTTTCTTCTGCTTCTCCACTGGCTCCCACACCCTGCCTGGCCCTAACCCCAACTGCATCTCTAGACACTTCTATGTCTGAATCACATTCATTTTCATTCTGGATTAAAGGAAACAACAGTCTCCACACTTCACTCTTTGCCTAGTTCTCTTTGTGTGAACTCTTCTTATTTCCATTTCTGTAAATAAAGTGCAAGAACTCTTTGGGTTGACTTTAGCATATTCAACATTTGAATTTCCATTGTTCTTCCAAATAACCCTTTCACAGGGTAGCCCCTTTGTATCAGTGACCCCACCTCATTCCATCCAGTCCACACCCCAGGAACTAGCTTCATAAGTGTCACCTACCCCTGCTGATCTTATATGCTAAAATTCTTACCTTGGCCTTCATGGGATTTTCATCCCTATGGAACTACAAAGATTTCTCAGGGCTACTCTTGCTCAGCATGCAGCTCAGATAAGTTTCAATTTCATTCTACCCTGGCATTAAAGCAAATAACCTGATTCTCACATTTTGCTAACTGATTCTCCTCACAGTGTGGAACCATGATGAAAATAAGAGCAGAGCAAATTTACTCGATTTTGTCAGGTTTCTTGGTGTTGGGTGAAAATAGCTCATCCTTTTTATGTGCATGTTGGAGCCTACTTGACTAGCATAAAACCAGAAATCCAAGCAGCTAGGTCTGATGCCTCCACATCACCTGTGTGACCTTGGCCATGACCTCCTGGGGCATTGGAGTCCTCTATCAAATGAGGGCCTTGGAAACATGCTCTGGGAGAGCCTTTCTTGTTCTAATCTTTTATAATCCTGTAGATCAGTGGGTACATACTGTACCCAATCTCCTTCAACATGACTCCTAAACTAATATGTTCAGGGCTGCTTTGGTGTGAGATGGAGGGATAAGGGTGGAGTGGAGGGAGATGGAAGGCTGGGAGGAGAGGAGAGGCTGGGAGAAGAGCAGGGCTCAGTCTCCCATTACCCTCTCCTTCTAATTCTGTCTTCCCTGCCAGCGATCCTAAGAAATTATAAAATCAGCAATAACACCTCACTTATTAGGATGATTTACTGACTTTTTAAAGCCATTTTTAAAATTCCATTTGAAACAATGAAGGGAATAAACAAAATAAATACAGAATAACTAAAAATTATAGCAATTTAATTTTCAAAGTATTTACAGGTCTCTTGGTGACATTTCTCCTTAACAAATGAAAAACAGCTGCTCCTGAAGGCATGCACAGACTATCATTCCTCACTTCTTTCACAGCTTCCCTAGGCCAGTGGTTCTCAAAATTCAGCCATACATCTTCTTAGTTATGAGGGGGAGTTAACACCACTGATTACAAAGTCCCACCCCTCTAGAGTTTCCCATTCTTCAGGTCTGAGGTGAGGCGTAAGAGTTTATATTTTTACCACGTTCCCAGGTGACACTGATGCCCCTTGTCTGAGAGGTGCTCCCAAGAATCACAACCCTAAGTAGAGTCAGTACCCAGCTGTGCACCATTCACTACTCAGGCAGCTTGTTACCCATACTTTGTGGTAGCATAATGTTCATGTACATTGTATGGCAAAAGGGATTTTGTGGATGTAGTTCAGTATCTTGAGAAGAGAGATTATCCAGGATTACCTGGGTAGGTCAAATTTAGTGAGAGGGAAGCAAGACGGTCAACATTAGAAAAAGGAGATGTGAGAAGAGAAGCAGAGGTTGGTGTGATGTTGGGCATGGCCCACAAGCCAAGGAATGCAGGAGGCCTTGAGAACGTGGAAGAGGTTGTAGTTTCTTTGCCTTTTCTAGTTTCTTTTCATGGAAAGTCTGAAATGGGGTAAAGTTGCTCCATCTGCAGGCTCGGTAACTTCTCCCATTTCCGGTCCCTTTTTCAGGAACTTTTTTTTTTTTCCCCAATAGTGTCTTTAACACTTTTGTTTTGAATTTTCACTTCCCTCTCAGGAACAGCCTAGATACAATGTGCTCCCTTTGTCCTCCATATTTGCTGTGCTGACAGTCTCTCACCATCTTACACCTATGAGTTCTTCTGCACTCAGGAAGGGCTTCTTATGGTGTTCTACACTATATCAGTCCTGCCACTGTTCTTTCATAACCGTGTCCCTTTCCATGGGCAGCTCACTAACGGGCATCTGTCCTGTAGTCTTTCTATGTCAACCTATTTTTTTCCATAATATTTCTCACATCACAGATTTTTTTTTTTTTTTTTTTGCATACATTTGAAGATGCCAAGTGTTTTCTTCTGTTTTCCAGCATTGGTCATTTTCAGAAGTCTGCTTGTACCGCATTCAGTGCCCTGCTCTCTTTTCTGGTTCTGTTGTGGTTGTCTTGATTTTCCTTAGCTCATCCTGGAATGCAGGAGATCTAGTCAAATTGTCCCACTCCTGGCCCTGTTCAATGTCCACATGTTGGCAGATCCCCCTGTTTAGATCTGCTGGAGCACATGTGATGGCGCCCAGCTCCTGCACCAATTGCCAGGATGTAGCTGAAACCAAACTCCTATAATTCTATCACTGCCAACTGTTTTTCTGTCATTCTGAACTGAAAGAGTACACAGAATTTTTAATCTTCTACTACATTGTACTTCTTTCCTTTTATTATTATTATTTTGGGGTCTGGAAGAACTTTTAATTACAATAAATTAGCTAGTATTCTTGGGCATTGATCTGAATGCTTTATGAGAATTAACTATTTAAGTCTTTGCAGTGATCATTTTACTTAGGTATCTCCCTTCAGAAAGATGAAGAAATAAAGGCACAGAGAAGTTAAGATGTTCTCCCAAAGTTACACAGGCAATAACTGGTAGAACCTAGTTTCAAACCGAGGGAGATGTCTTAAGCACTCCTCAACAGATTTGTCTCTATCTGAATTACCTCATTTTGAAAGGCTTTGGAAATTTCACCATTTTGTATGAGTGGCAAAAAAGCTCAGGCCTGGCATGAGAATGAACTTGGAGTTCACAGCCATATTAGCCCTTCCAGGGAAGGTGTTTTCATAAAGACATGCTAATGTTCTGCTCAGTGAGTGAATTTGTAAGCCTGAGCAATGTCTGACTTATAGAATTCATAGGATTAGAGGCACTGAATATATGTTTTATATATCATTCACTAGTATATCCTCATAGTTTTGAGCACTTAGGAAGAAATGCTTTTGTTTGTCTTTAATACCCCTTAAATCATGCCTATTTTAGAATCAGTGAGTAGAAAATTTCTAATAAATTCTCGATTCTTTATTGCTGATGAACTGTGTATTATATTCATGTAAGAATTATACTTTATAAGAACAGAGAGCTTGAAGATTTCCCTCACCCCATTTTAGGATAAGGCAGTGGGGAAGTCTTTTTGTAATTTAAACTGGAATTCTCTTCCAGACAAATCACAATTATCTAAGTTCCAGGATTCCCTATTGAAAAACAATAAATCAAATAGCTCAAACATATATTTCTCAAATTAGACTTTATATTTCTCAAATTAGACTTTATAACCTGCATTTCTTTTTTCTGCCTGTACCACTCTTTGCTTAGGGCCCCCGAATTCTATACTGTCCAATATGGTAGCCACTAGCCAAGAGTGGCTATGTAAACATAAATTATTTAAAATTCAATAAAATTAAATATTCAGTTATTCAGTTACACTAGCTGCATTTCAAGTACTCAATAGCCACATGTGACTGGTGGCTGCATATTAGCCAGTGCAGATACTACATACAGATCAGACAGTTGAGTTTGCAAATTCATCCTAGAGAAAGTGCTACACGCCTCACTGCTGAATCACTATACTCACCTTTGAATTACTCCCCCTGGGAATCTGTGCACTGATACCAGTGCCTAGTCTACCCTTTAAAGCAATTTTGGAACTTTTTCTCTGGAATGCCATCAAAACTATTGTTGTATTATTCATGATGTCCTGAATGTCTTCTTTCATCAAAATGTCTTCTTTCAATATTTCCTTTTCTTTTGGGTAAAGAAAAATGTCACTGGGAGCCAGATCAGATGAGTAGAGGGTGTTCTAATGCAGTTATATGTTTATTGGCTAAAACCTCCCTCACAGACAGTGCTTTGTGAGCTGGTGCATGGTTGTGATAAACAGCCACACCTTTTTCAAGCCAAGATTTTCAGTTAAGATTTTCCTGTTTCTCTGTAGATGTTTAGTTAGTCTGCTATGATTCTCACAGTCAGCTGATGATTTTGCACAATTTGACAAACTTTTGCAATGTTTTCATTAGTTCTGCTTATTACTGGCTGTCTAACCCCTTTTTATTAGTTATGCTTTTTCTCTCCTCAGAAAAACATTTAATCCGTTTGTACACTGCTGTTTTCCTTATGGCATTATCCCCATAAACTTGGACTAACATGACCCCGATTTCACTTCCATGTTTAAAAAGAAATTTAATGTTTGTTTATTGCTCTAATTCAAGCTCTGACATTCTTGCAACAGCACACAAAAACACACAATAATAACGAACACCATTTAGCAAGACACTGCACTATGTCAATACAAACACATGTATAAGACACAGATATACCAAGGTCGTGAAACCTTATTAAGTTGTTTGTACAGTGCTGCCATCATGTACGTAGGGTGGCAAGTTCACAAACTTAATTGTCAGATCTCATAGAACATTTCCATTGCCAAATAAAGCTTTGTGAGACAGAGCTGCATTAGATATTGCCCTAGCTAGAAGGTACAAACCATTCATGAACAATGGGAAGGATTCTTCTTTTATAATTCAATGTCAAGGATTTCAGAACTGGAATTAATTTTGGCATTTACCCAGTCCCTTAATGATAATATTAACTAAAGTTTACAACATCTGGGACATAGTAGTTGGTTAATCAAGTCAGAAAGTACCTGCTGAGTTGAATGAATGATGATTTAGAGTTTGTGGTGTGTTCCTGTATAGACTCTTTCACTTGATCCTTACCAAAACCCTAGGATGCTAATTTCCCTTTAAAGATGAAGAATCTGAGTTTTAGAGAATTTATATGATTTGGCCAATATTAAACCAGCCAAATTAAGAAATGAACTTAAAACTATGTCTCAGTCTAAATTTAGGGAGAAAGTTAAGGTACAGAATAGAGATATTCTGTTACATTTTCAAGAACACACAGCACACAGCAATTGGGAGCTCGAGAACTCAGGTCTTCTGAAGATGAGCTTGGTATCTTTCTATTTTATCATGACATCACATGTAACTTTAGAACATGTTTCATACTTCTTTATGCCAGAATTCTTTGTAGTTAGTTTTCATCTTTATTTCCTTATGTGACTTTGAATCTGTGACTTCGGTAATAATTTTATAGAAACTGCCTACTATTAGTGATGCTAATAGTAACAACTTGTGTCAGTAGGTCTTACTGTATGACAAGCTCTAGGTTAAATGCTTTACATCTATTAATTAACTAAAATTTCTCAGAGCCCTGTGAGTTAGATTCTATTATTATCCCTTTTTCCTGAGTGGGGAAACTGAAGCATGGGTAATTTATTTACAATTAACAATAAGAATCCCCTGTGATCTGACTCCAGAGCCTAAGGGAGGGACTCCTATGATATCAGTCCAAGAGAGATGTCCCCAGAGTACAGTTGGAGATTTGTAGGAGGGAAATCTGAGAAACACAAAAAAGCACCTCAGGGGAGAAAAAAATACCTCATAGACAAAGAAACGATTTTAAAACACCCCCCATGCCCATGTATAGAAGGTCCCCCTGCCAGACTATAGCAGCACTAGCCACATAGGCTGTGCCCCTCTCACCTTCCTGTCACTCTGCAGTCCCAGATCTGGGAGGGTAAATCCAGCTAGTGAGGACCAGGAGACCAGGAGACTGCCCTCCCTCTTTCCTGATTTCAGCAAAGCTAAAAAGAGTGAAAAGCACTATTAAGGCGGGGGAAGGGGGAAGGAGAACCTCTATCGTGAGACAAGGGTTTGAAGTTCTGATTACTGCAGATTCCTTGACTTGAGATTGCTTTATGACCGTAAAGTGTTGGGGGAGATTTTTTAATTATCTGAGAGTGACCCCTGAAACTTCTGAGATCTGATCAAGATTTCACCCAAGCAATGAATTCGAACAGTAATGGGGGAAAATAAAGTTGTCTTCTGCCCTCAAACTATTGAGCTCAGCTGTATAAAAAAATGGTTACACAAGTTACAAAGAGAAGTTTGTCACCATTTGGGTGTTAGAACTTCTAATTTTATCCAGATTTCTACTCAGCTCAATTTCCCAGCTCTCAGAGTAGAGGCTGTGCTGTTTTAAAGGCCCAAGGGGAAAATCTTTAATGGTCTATGCTGCACAACTTCCTCCGAGAATGGTAGTAAAGAATGAATTCCTCACAACAAAAATTTGGAGATTGCTCTTAAGAACCTAGTGTTTCACTGGAGTTGGATGATATCTCAAAGTAGTTTTGATTTGCATTTCTCTGATGATTAAAGATGATGAGCATTTTTTCATATGTCTGAAGGCCGCACGCCTGTCTTCTTCAGAGAAGTTTCTCTTCATATCCCTTGCCCAGACTGCGATGGGATCCCTTGTTCTTTTCTTGATAAAAGTATCCAATGTACTCAGCCCTACTATGAAACTAATATAGGGCTTTCACATGAAAGCTATAACCCAATTGCAACCTAGGAAAAGGGGGAAGGGGGAAAGGGAGGAGAGAGAGGAGGGAGGTGGGTGGAGGGAGGGGGATTGGTGAGAATACACTTGTGGTGCACCTTACAAGGGTATATGTGAAACTTAGTAAATGTGGAATATAAATGTCTTAACACAATAACTGGGAAATCGCCAGGAAAGCTATGTTAACCAGTGTGATGTAAATGTGTCAAACCGGTCTGTGAAACTAGTGTATGATGCCCCATGATCATATTAATATACACAGCTTTGATTTAATAAAAAAAAAAAAAAAAAAGCAACCTCATTTTCAGGTTGTAATTTCAAAGAACACTTTGCAGTCTGGGGCTGTATTCATGGATCTAACTTCTGTTTATAGTCTGTCTCTAAACCTCTAGCCATTTGTATTCCATTAGCAATTGCTATTGCTATTTTGTGCCCCTAATAATTAAATTTAGCTCATTAAGCTGGATGTCCTAGAGTTTGTGGGGTTTTGTTTTTGCTTGGATTTGAATTTTACATTTACTGATGCACAGCGGTAGAAAATACAACCTGAAAAATATTGTGCAGGACCCTGATGTTCTTTGTCCTTTTCATTTTTCCACTTACACAGTTAGAAGTTGTATACACTTTGCTTTTATTCTTTAATATGCACCTTTAGCTTATTAAAGTCTCAAATAAAACAAAGGTTGCCTTTTTCCCATCAAGATATTCAGCTGCTCCAACTTTATTTGTTGAAAAGACCATCATTCCCCCATTTGAATTACAGCGACACTTTTTGTCCTCTGTCATATGTTACTCTCTTTCTGAATTCTTTATTCTGGTCTGTGCATGTTTGTGTGAGCCGCGACTACACAATGTTAATTATGGTAATGCTACATGGATGGAATAAGTACGAAATGCACAATGTCCAGGTTCTTAGCTGAAATAGGGGACGAAGGCAAAAATTCCAGTTGATGGAGGTTGATAAACCAAAGCTGAGGATGCACACAGGACAAAAAACTGTGCACTGTAAGGAGATCTGTGGTTGTTTTCCAAAGGGGAATTTGGAAGCTCCAGCATTTAAGGCATGAGAAGAGAAGATAAAAATATGGGGTGGTGCCCTGAGATGAGGCAAAAATTGTCCGTTCTTGTGAGGCTCGGCAATCCACATTTTAAGTCAGAAAGGGAGCATGTTAGAAGAGAAAGAGGGAGTGAAGGAAGCCTGGGGTATGCAGATGTCCCGGGTGTAGGTGGAATAAGGTCTGATCCTGCCTTGCCTCCCGGTCTGCACTGGTAGAGATAAACTTGTAAGTCATCATTAGTGTGGATCAAATGGACTTTAGTTAGAGGGCCAGACTCAGCCTGCAGACCTGCAGTTACAATTTGCATGTCCCTCCTTATGGGCGGTCAGCAAGGAATTTCCTTAATGAACGATCATGGGCTCAGCCCTTCACAGGTGCCCACGGCTTTTACCTGCCCCTGTGCATAAGGAGTTGGGAGAGTGTCCCTGAGATCTTTATTTTCATTTTACATTTCATGTTTTTCCCAGGTACATCCTCAACTTTGACTTGCTAAACCTCGATTGATTGAGATTTTTGCTTCAGTCCCTTACAACAAGACCACATACAAAAATAGAGTTCTTTTTTTTTTTTTTAATTTTGGAGACAGATTCTTACTCTGTAGCCCTGGATAGAGTACCATGCGGTCATCATAGCTCACAGCAACTTCAAACTCTTGCTTCAGTTTTTCTATTTTTAGTAGAATTAGGGTTTCACCCTTCTCAGGCTGATCTCAAACCCCTGAGCGCCAGCAAACCACCTGCCTCAGCCTCCCAGAGTGCTGGGATTACTGGCATGAGACACTGTGCTTGGCCAAAAATAGAATTTTGACCAACCAAAAGCAAAAGCACAGCCCCTGCAGCAACTGACTCAGTACAGTTATGATCAACAGACACCAGCCTCTCTAACTTTTGTCCCTTCCTCCAGGTCAGAACCAACTATGGAAAGCTAAATTTATTTTGGAAACTAACGTAGCCTCACTAGATCTTCCTCACACCAATAACCTCCCATTTTTGTATGGGAAGCCTTCCTTTTTTCTTATGTCATTTTTTTTTACTGCAAAGCTATAACACTTCCCTGACTTGTCCGTAAATCTCAGGCAGATACAAGTGATGGTGGCTGACTTCTTTTCTACAATAATCTCTGAAGAAAGAGTCTCTATTCTCACTTACATAGAAACTAAAAATAAAATACTAAACCCCCTTCTTACTGAATGGGTCTCTCTCTTAGCCAAGAAGACCCTAGTGTTGATTGGAGAAATGACGAGGTTCATAATTTGAAAAGGAGCAGCCTGTGAGCTGCCATTTGGCAGGCTGGACAGAAGGACCACTGACCATAGGCCAGGAACACGCGTTTTGAAACAGGGACAATGGGAACAGGAATTTATACTGAATGCCTAGCCAAATATTATCTTTAACAAGGCATGAGAGGAATCATGCGTATTTATGACAAGAGAAACCTGCATGTGTGCAATGGAGCTTTGTGCCTCTCTGCGAGGTCTGTGTTTGGAAATGGCCATCCTGTATGTCCAAAAGGTAAAGAAAGGATGTGGAAAACCCTCTCTGCCCATGCTCTGTAGACTGTTTACAACAACTTCTTGGTTGGTGGTCCTTTATCAGGAGAGAATGCTACTCTGGCCCTTAGGGAAAAAAGCCCCATGGCCCTTAGCAAGGGAGGGGGTAAAATGATGTGTCTGATCTTCAATCCAACATGGCTCAGTTTTAAGAATTCTCTGAGGTCCCCTGGGGTGACAGGTAATTTTTTTCAGTCAGCATGGAGGGGGCATTGGGAGGATTCCTTAGGATTTTATTTTAGTTCACACCAGAAAAACCTTAAAACTGAGTTCCTGGTTATAAGGGAAGGGAGTTTGGGCACACTTTGTTATACCCCCTCCCTTTTAGAGTATAGATACAGCAATGGACCAGCATTAGTGTTCAAACAGGGGTCATACAAGACAAAAAACAGACGTGAATGGATTAAAAACCTGTGGTACATGTATTCCATGGAGTACTATGCAGCCATAAAAAAGATGGAGACTTGACGTCTTTTGTGTTTACCTGGATGGAGTTGAAACACATTCTTCTTAGTATCACAAGAATGGAGAAGCAAGTATCCAGTGTACTCAATACTAATATGAAACCAATATATAAACAACCATAAGCCCACACAAAAGAAAAAGCACGAATATAGTCTAGTGAAGAGGGGAGAGAAGAGAGGGGAGGCAGAAGGGAGGGTGATTGGCGGAATCTCACCTAACATACACAATGTGACATGTTCAGCACGCCCCCGGGTGAAGGGCTCAACTGCACCTTGAACTTGACCTAAAAAAAAAAACAAAAAAAAACGGACTCTTTGTGACAATCAGATATTAAACTATCGATGGGACCCAAGGCCATGCAGGCTAAAGTTTAGTCATGAATGTGTCTGAAACCTTCCAAGTCTTTAGACAAAACTTTATTTCTTGAACCAATTAAAAATCAAAGAATTTCTGAACCCAGCTATCCTCTGTCTAGCCCCTGCTTCAAGATGTCTTGACTTTTTACGCCAAACTAATGGATGCCTTTCATGCACTGATTTCTGATTTTATCTGCAATTTCTGTTTTCCTAAAATGTGTAAAACCAAACTGTCACCCAGTCAGCTCAGTGTCACTTAGGCCAGGCTGCTTTCACGTGGCTCCCTAGATTAATTGTCACTCATATTTGGCTCAGAATAATCCTCTTTAAATTATTTTACAGAGATTCACCCCCCCTGAGCACTGGGTTAGAGATATCTTATTTCCACCATCATAAGTCTCAAGATATGGCAATATAAGTCTCTTCCAATGTTGTTCATGTTCAAGAATGTCTTAGCTGTGCTGGGTGCCTGAATTTCCAAAATTTTAGAACTAGCTACTCAATTTCCACAAATGTTTGCTTATTTTTTTGATTGGGATTGAATTGAATTTGTACAGCATTTTGGGACATTAGAAATCTTGGTAATTCTGAGTCTTCCAATTCAAAAAAGTAGATACATATTTCCATGTATTTGTATGTTTTTAAAAATTTCTCTCAGCAAAGTTTTACAATTTTCAGGATAGAAGTTTAATACATTTTCTCTCAGATTTATTTTTGCATATTTGACGCTTTTGGTGTTTTTATTTATTGCATTTAAAGTGTTTTCATTCTAAAAGTTTGTTGATTCTGTAATAATTTCTTGTGCTTGTCATGACTGTGTTGGGGGGCGGTGAGTGAGAGAGACAGAGAGAGAGGACGGTGGATAGTTCACACTGTCTTGGGCTTTGGAACTTGCTATGTGGAAATTCTTTGCAGTTTGTATTTTGAATGATTTCTTCTTTGTTGAAGACTAGTGTTGGCTTCCACAGGCACCTCTTGGTATTTACATATTTGGGGCCATTGTAAAGAAATTGTTACCTGTCTGCAGAGGTGAAACACTTTCCAATAACCAGCTTACCATGGAGGTCCTAATTGTTTGAGAATCTTGGCTTTATGCAAGAATTTCAAACTGCACTTCCATTTTTCAGACCCAAACCTTAGATTTATGTTCTCAGCTCAGACACACTTAAATGAGAGAGTCATGCCAGGCAGGATTCAGAATATTATTGTAGGGGATTCCTTGTGCAGTTTCATAGAATCTGATTCTTAATCACCAGATGAGATTTGCTTTAAGAAAAAATGACTGTTCACTTTTTGTCTGTCATTTTAGAGGCTTTATAGCTGGAGGAATATTTGCTGAAATATACAGTCTCTCCTAATGCAGAAAATGGAGCCTTTAGATTCAAAACATATTATTTAATTTATGTTCCTAAAATTCATAATCAATCAATTATGTAACACAGGACCAGACAGTTACTGAATTTCCCCCCATAATTTCTACTTTTTTTTTTTTTTTTTAACATTGGAGCATGAAATGAAATGAAATAGTTGTACCCAGAACCAAAGAAAGATATTTACAAAACTGAAGAAAAATTTACTGCCAGAATTTGCTTCCCTGAAGAAGTTTACTTGGATTTAAATTACTAATGTACATGTCAAAATAATCCTTTATTCTTATCTGTGCAATTAAAGTTAAACAGAAAAGACCTCATTAAATTATTTGTGCAGAAGAAGCTATGCATAACTAATAGATTAAGATTTATAGAGCCTCCTGATGTTAAAAATCACCTTGCAAATACACACAGATACACGTGACCAGTCATTTTTAATTTAGTGTTTTATGAAAACTCAACAGCATCATTCTTTAAGGAAGACAAGGGTGTCTTTATAGCCCAATGGTTCCCTGTCTCTGTTTCAGGAATGGTGGTGATTAATCCAGTAGTTCAGAACATTACCTCTTCAATGACTAATATCAGGGCTATAAATCATATTTTCGTATTTTTATTTTCCATTCACTAACTATTCAAATATTTCTGGCTTAGGATAATTCCTTCCTCTGTGTTTTCTCTCAGCTTCTCTATTCAATGTTTGCCGTGGTTTGTATAACGTGGAAAAGTTCAGAGAAGTTGATTTTGGGTATGACGGCCTCGTCAGCAATGTGGATGCACAAACTTTTATGTTATTCTATTTTCTTCCTTCCCCCTCCCTCCCTTCTTCCTTTCCAATCTCCCTTTCTTGCATCAACAGAAGATAAGACCTCCTCCTTGGATAACTAAATCCTTGGAGGTTTTGGTACCATGTTAAATAACCATTGGCTCTCATCCAGCCTTGTCAAGACTGGTTGGTTTAGCTTTGTTTTATGGTTAAAGCCTCTATCTAAATCATCTTGGGCTGAAACTGTTCTGGGTGTTGTTATGAATACATAATAGCCACAAGTACATTTTTTTCCCACAGCACCTGCCAACGTGAGCTGCACACTCCAACAGGCAGGACACAGGAGTGTACACTCTTTGCAAATATACATATAGAAGCTGCACCAGTAAATACGTGTGCAGTGGACAGATGTGGTACTGAATAGCCACAGAACGCAGGGCCTCACTTCAGTAACTTTTGTCTTCTAAGTTGACAAGAGAGGGAACGTGTCTCCACGGTGGCTGTGTCTTCCAAAGGCCTGTGGAGTACCTGAAACTTCTCTTGCACTTGAGTCCTTTCCTTGCTCCCTGAGTAGTGGAGTGGCTTGTCTGAAGTGAGGAGAGACAGGGTTCCTTCCTTCAGCTCCATCCTCTTTCCCTTCTCCTGGGTGTCCTCAGCAGTGCGCAGAGAGCAGCTGTTCTTTGCTGTCTTTCAATGTTGTGAGTCCAAGAGGGGTGTCTCCGTAGGAAAGCCCACCTCAGCCCAGGGCTGGCTGGGACAGAGGGGAGGAGAGTGATTTGGGGGCCAGTACCAGATGCCAAAACCACACTCTTCAATATCCGCTATGTCCGTGATCAAGGTGGTATTTTCGTCTGCATAAGCCTTATGCTTTTTTTAATGGGTTTGGGACTTTTAAGGGGAAATGGAATGTTTGAGGGATGACTTGAGGCGCGTGGATGCTCAAAGAGGTGGTTGGATTTCATGTGATATTTTACCAACTTTCTACCAGGTGCACGCTAAGCAGAACAATGCCATAATCTACAAAAAATGTGTGTGTATACATATATTACAAAGTGGCGCACGCGCGTGCGCGGGTATGTGCATGTGTGTGTGTGTGGGTGTGTGTGCGCACATGAGCAATGTGTGTATTTCGTGACTAATTTCCAAATGCCCATATTATGAGGGCTATTGAACAAAAACTTACGGAAATGGTCTCACTTATGCCTTCTTTAGAATTGGGGGGGGGAGGTGTTCTTTGTTTCTTTGTTTCTTCTGTGTAAAATAATCAACCAAACCGTAACCTTGAGGCTGCTTTTCCTTTCTGTTGGTTTTACATTTATTATGCCCAAGTTACATCTTTAAAATTCAGTAAGCCTCAGAGTTAAGAGTAAATTATATAAACTTTCATGAGTGACAAAAAGCATGATGCGTGTCAGTCAAAACGTCAGTTATTTAAATAAAACATGATGCTCAAATTATGTTTCCCTAGAAGGTCAGAAGCCAACAGCTCAGATAGAGACACAATTTATAGCCCCAGCCTGTGACGAAGACCACCTTTTATCATCTGTTGCAGTTCCAGACCACTTTGGTGGAAGTAACTTTCTGGGAATGTTTATAATTAGGCAAGTGTGGGTTCAAAAATAACAAATTGTTGTAACCCTGGGATGTTTACTATCAGATTAACAATTCTATGACTGTGGATGAGAGTCATAGATGTTAAATAGTAGAGGATTTGATTCCTATTTGTAGTATCTGAGCGTTCACTGACCTTCTTATTAAGATTCCTGAAAGTAATTTGTATAGACTTTCTTACAGAGCAGAAAGTTAATTGGGTCCTCTCTTCTGAAAATCTCTTTTCTGCATGTTTATCTCCGCGAATGCTCTCCAAGTCTGGATTTCCTTTAAAGAAGCACTTTGTGACTGTAGTTACATAAAATGACCTTGTGAATTAAAAGAGGAATGAGAGAAGGGAGAGCTTATAATGACAATCTCCACGCTTCCAATCACACGTGTGAAAATGGATGCCTGGAAACTGAATTCTCAGCGAAACCCTTAACCTTCTGGATTAAGGGTTATATTCTCATTATGGTCATGAAGTGAGGCGGTGCTATCCAAGAATCACAAGAACGGAGTGGCATCGCTTTCATTGAGATTTTATTTTTAACTCTAGTTTAACAATCAACTTCCCAGTCACCGTCAGCTTAGCGTGATATAGAATTAATTTTGAGCTACCAAGAACACGTTTATTGAACACAAGTGGAGCAAAACCCAGGCACAGTTCATTACCTGTAATCCAGAGCCCCACTTAAAACGTGGGTGGTCTCAGATACACACATCATTTACCTTGAGAAAATGAAGCGGCTTAATTATTTTCGCTAAATAAATAGTGTCTGACAGAGAGTTATCCATAATGACTGTCTGACAAATATTGAATAGCTCTTCTCAGAGAATGGTAAGTAAACAGACGCCGCTTTGTGTCCATTATCCGTGTCTATCTATGTATCTCTCTTTCATAACAGGACATTTCAGACACAGTTGCATGTGGTACCCTTTCTGCATTCATTTCCGTACGGACTTCTCTCCCTCCCCCATAGACAAAAACCTAAATGTTGTATTTCTGCATATATACTTTAAAATTGTTGTTAGGGGTTGGGTATCCAGAAACGTAGATGAGTGTGTTTTCATGTTAACAGCGCCACGTAAATGCCTCCGTGCTGAGCGTAGCCTCTCGTCGTCCCCCCCACCCTGTGTCCTGCGTCAGAGATTTTTCCGGGCTGATGCATCTCTAGTTGATTCATGTAATGTGATTCATGTATGTGAATGCACAACACTTGATTTTGTTTCTCTGTTGACAGGAAATTAACTTGTTTCCAATTTTGTGCTGTTTTAGGACGTGCTTCAAGAACCTTTTCCTGTCTGAGACACTTGGAACGCAGGTATGAGTGTTTCTTTGACGTATATAAATAATTAGGAATGAAATTGCCGGTGCAGAGGGCAGGTACATTCTTGTGTTACTCACCAGTGCAGGGTTTGAACCAATTTATACGTATGTACTCCTGAGAAGTGGGATTGTTTAATATTTGCCTGTGTGATTATCATGAAATAACGTCTTAGGCAGTTTCTGTTTGCATTCTCCTGGTTACTGGTGCAGCAAATATCTTCTCATATATTTATTAGCATTTAAATTTTCTCTTTTGAGTATTTCCTGTTCATATTCTTTGACCATTATTCCTCTAATAGAGTCATATATACTCACACATAATGCATCTATTATCAATACAAAATATTTTACCATACAGTAGACCCTCCGTAGCTGCCCACCTCCCTGCACTGACCACGTCCTGACATTGACCTAATTTTCATTGACTGGACATGCACCACATGTACCTACTCATTAGTACAGTTGGCCCTCGTTCCTTATGTTGACCACCTCTGTATGTTGACCAGTTTGTTACAGTCCCTTTGGTGGTCAACTTACAGAGGTCCTACTGTGTGCATGTGTGTGTTTATTGATCTAAAACCTGTGTCAGTTATATGCATGAAACATTTCTGATACCAAACATGGTTTTCATTTTTGCGTTCTGTTTATTTTGTTTTATTTGATAGTTTTTTTCTCTCTCTCTCTCTCTTTCCTTCCTTCCTTCCTTCTTTCTTTCCCACTGGACAACCAGAGATATTTGATAGTTTTTGTGTTTGTTTGTTTTTTGGTTTCTTTTCTGTTTGTTTTTCTAAGTGCCAACAACCTCAAACTCTTGTGCTCAAGTGATCCACTTGCCTCAGCCTCCCAAGCAGCTGGGACTGCAGGTGCCCACCATAATGCTCAGCTGCTTTTAGAAATGGGATCTTGCTTTAGCTCGGGCTGGTCTTGAACTCCAGAGCTCAAGGAATCCACCAGCTTCAGCCCCCCAGAGTGCTGGGAATATAGGGATGAGCCACTGCACCCAGCCCAAGTTTTTAAGGTTACCAAAATACCAGTCATTTCCTCTTGATCTGTCTCCTGTCTGCTGCAAATCATAACAGCATTTCAATCTTTTTTTTTTTTAATAAGTTTAAAAGTTGTTTTTCACACTCAGGTACAATGGATCATATTTTCTTTTGAAATAGCATTCCTTGAAAATCATCTGGCTTCTGAATTCTAACAGAATATAGTTGAAAAACAGGAAATAAAATGAACACAACATACTTAGGGCTAACTGCTAATAAAAAATAAAGATAATCACTGTCATTATCAAGTATCTTTAACCACCTGGACAGACGCAGGCATGAAGGTGGAAAAAAGTCACCCTTGTTGAAATTTTGTTCATATCAGACACTTGCTATTGTGCAAACCATTCTAATTTCATGCTAATGAGTGTTGAGCTAATTCCTAATACAAATCCCTCCCATTTAAGGTGTTTATGCTGAAGCCTAGCTGGTAACCTTCTTAAATAATTTTCCTCTAGTTCTAGCAAAGACTCCCTGTGGTACCACATCTTGCTTCCTAAGGACACCTAAGGACACCACTTGCTTTCTAAGTGGCCGCCAGCAGACATGGGCTGAGCTAGACACTCTCCCCGCCCCCACACCCCCGCCCCCAAAATAAACTCCAATGTCTTTCTCCTGGCTGTTACGTAAGCTGACATTTTGTGTTTCATACATTATTCTGTATCCTCATTTTGAATCATTTTGCCGAGGCTTGATCAATGCTGGGTAAATAGATAAGAATTGTATTGTTAAGCCGGTCCAGACTGTATTGATCTGAGAGCAGAGGCGATGGTACCGATCAAAGGAGGCTGTAGCCTTTTTGCCATTGCAGTGACTCAGCAGAACAAGATGTATCGTGTGGTTTGAACATACTTGAATCAGGTAAGTCCCCAGATAGTCCTTATAATGCCTTGTAGCAGACCCATATCTCCTGTGATAGTCTATTTTATGTATCCACCAGGCTGGATCAAAAGATGCCCAGATGTCTGCTTAAACATTGTTTTGGGGTGTGTCTACAGAAGGGTCTCCTTTTCTGGGAAAAAGAGCTTGCCGATGGCAGGTGGTGGGGGTTCTCTGCCTTCATAATCACACGAGCCAGTAACTCCTAATCCATCTCTTCCCTCCTTCTCATGTTCTCTCCTGTCTCCCTCTTCAGTTGGAGAACCAACCTCCAATTGCTTCTGTTTCTCTAGAGATGCCTGAAAATATAACATCCTACCCATAACAAATGCCTTGTAGCCAGTCTCAAAAATCCAGGGCAATGTGAACAATTACAGACCTACTTGTCTGGTGTATGCCCTTTAGTTCCGTCGCCACAGTCTCTGGCACTTTGACTCTAGACCTTTGTGTGATGCTCCGGCGTCCCAGCCTGGCTGCCCTGCACCCATCATGGTCTCAGGTAGAGACCAGCCCCTGGTCACCAGCACAACACCTGCTATAGTTTGAGAATTTCACTGGGTCAGGGTCCCCAAAGGCACGTGTCAGATGGGGGTGGGTGGGTTCTTGGGATCTCAGGGTGAGGAGGCCAACAAGAAAGTGAGGAAACAGGGCAGGAAATAGGGAAAAGTCAAACAGAATGTGATTTTTGCAAAGTCCCAGGGTCAGCCTGATCTTTGGGGGTGACTGAAGCTTAAACAATGCCACAGACAGAGCGTCATTCCGCGTTCTCCTGCCTTCCTCTCTTTCCCTCTGTTTATTCTTCCCATGGAGGCAAGGAAGCTGGGCATTCCCACCTGCCCCCATCCCATCACTGGCTGTGCGGGCTGCAGTCTCGGGCTTTGGTGGGTGAGAGGCTGGAGAGGCAGAGAGAGAAATGACAAGAGACGCTGCTAGCTCTCCAGGAACCTCGGGACTGCAGCACTCTGATACAGGGTGCGTGGTTGGCACCCAGAACTGGCCAATGGGATCTACTGGGAAGTTGCCAGAGTGACAACTTTAGCTGCTGAGGCCACTCAATATTTGTGAAACTCACAGCCCATTTACCTATAGACTCTGCAATGATTCAATCTCTGCCAAATTGAAGACTTTACAAACAAAAAAGAAGAAGAAATGCACCGGGAATCCATCTCCAATATATATCCCTTGAAAAGTAAATAATAATCCTGATGTCTTTTCTGAGCAATTATTTTAGAGGAAAATTGTTTTATCACCAAGTGTCCTTTTTTAAAAACAGATTATTCAGGTTGTATATTGCTGATCAAATCTGGAGTTTGTAGGAACGAAATCGTTTGATCAGAAAAGATGGGAGGGACTGAATTGGGGGAATATTATTGATGAGATTTATGTGGTAGCACAACTGGTTATAACTTGGAAGGCTATCAGAAAGTATTCAGGTTTGGCCTGGGAAGAAAATAGCAGTTTGGGCAGCCCAGCCACAAAGCAGTCACTGAGTTTCAATCTGAAAAGAATTCAGAAGAGCGATTGTTTTCCCTGATAGAAACCTTCGATAAATGATTCAGTCACAGACTCTGATTGGTTTTCACCTGCATGCTCATTTTTCTTTTCTGTTTTTCTTTTCTTACAGAACAGGAAGTGCTCTAGCAGTTAGTGACAGGTGCTCATCTATTTCCTGACTTTCATTACTTGTTAATTCCTTCTCAGCACTTGATACTGTAAGAGAGAAGGCAGCAAATTACCGTCCAAACTCTGCCCATCACCTGGTCCTGCAAATAAAGTTTTATCGGAATACCACAACACCCATTTGTGGACAGATGATCTGTGGCTGATTTTGAGCTCTGAGAGCAGAGGGGAGCAGTTGCCTCAGAGACACTGCAGCCCATAAAACCTGAAATACTCAATCGTGTGGCTCTTGACAGATGTCTCCTGAGCTCTGCACTGGGGGTTGGGTGGACACCAACAACTGTCATACCTCCCACCTCCCCCTCATGACTTTTGACAGCAAGACCACATTCATCTATCATTCATCTCAAGAAAAGCAATGCATTTTCTTGTTTATTGTTCTTATTAAAACTCTCCAGACAGTAGAGAAAAAAGAAACACGTCCAGCTCTAAACAAGGATTTATCTCTGGATGATAAATTAACATCTAAAAGACTAATTTTCTTTTAGTCTCTGTTCATTCATATATTTTCTGCATTTTAAAAAATAAGCATGGAAGTGTTTCTTCTATAATAAAAAGTAATTGAAAACAAAAACAACCTAAACTTGCAGAAACCCCAGACAGGCATCCCTTCTCGTTAATCTGCAGGTGGTGGGGGTCTGGCCTTGGACATTCGTCCACTTGGCATGGGCGTCTTTGGTGCTGGGGCAATTTCACAGATTCCCCTGCAGCAGGGCGATGTTTTCCTGGACGAAATATCTTCACTCTTAAGTCAGCTGGTTTGAGCAAGTTTCCAGTGCTGCTGCATTTGCTAAGGAAAGGGTAAGAGTTGGAGACAGTGATCCTTCTCTTTTTAGTATTTCACATATATGAAAATGTTCAAGTCCTACAGTAATTCAAATCATGAACAAGTGTGTGCAAATAAATCATTGAGCATAACATATTATCTATGTAACAAGAGCACACCAAGGTGCTGCTGGGAGGCACCGTATACGGTAGGTCCCCAAGTTGCAGACATCCTACTGACAGCCAACTTGCGCCTGTGAAGAGAGGCCGTTGCAGGCAACAACTAAAAATACCTGTTCCAACTTACAAGTTCAACTTAAGAATAAACCTACACAACCCGTGTCATTTGTAACCTAGGGACTACCTGTAGTAACAGAAAAAAATAGATATATTTTACGTACGTATAGAAGATGCCAAAAGTGTACGCACATTTTAAGAAAGGAAAAGATTGTATTAAAATTATAATAATATATACTGTTGATGTTTGTTATGTGTTTATTGTATCTTTTATAATTGTAGAAGTCAAAGGTGACTTGAGCATTGAAATTTGAACACTTTTTCCTTTCTTCAACATGTATACTTTTTTGGTACCCTTTGCACACAGGCACACAAACCCCTCACACAGACTAACAGATAATAAATCACAGAGTAATTGAAGTAATTTTAGACTGAATCTCCATTACAAATGCGCCTATCAGGCATGCATTAATATTCATAATAAATAATAAGAGGTTTTTAAAAATAGATATTTGATGAAGGGCTATATTTTCTCAGGTACCTATGTTAGTTAGGTCAGGTGTTTACTCACATACTTAAAATAAAGATAAAAAAAAGTTTTTCCAGAACAATAGTTCTATAATTTCTTTCTGTTCAAGGCTAGCCTTGTAACCTGTTATGTGCACTCTACTAAATGGTAACTATTCTTGGAAAAATCCAGTTCACCAGATTTATTATTTTGTACCGTGGAACTTTCAGAGTCTTTAGCAAAGTCTCACTCTCTGAGGAAATTCAGGACAGGGTGCTTGGCCACAGCATTTCCAGAGGTGCTAGTTAGCATTGTCCAAGGATATTTCTGGTAGTTATGGGGGAAGAAGGTGGTGAAGCTGGGACTCAGTGTGTAGAGGCCAGGGGTGTGGAGAAGCCACCACCTAGGACAGCATTCACAGCAGGGCAGGAGCACGGCCACGCACAGTAACGCCTGGGACAGCATTCACAGCAGGGGAGGAGCCTGGCCTGCACAGTAACACCAGGGACAGCATTCACAGCAGGGAGGAGCCCTGCCACTGCACGGTAACGCCCAGGACAGCATTCACAGCAGGGAGGAGCCCTGCCACTGCACAGTAACGCCTGGGACAGCATTCACAGCAGGGAGGAGCCCTGCCACTGCACAGTAACGCCCAGGACAGCATTCACAGCAGGGAGGAGCCCGGCCACTGCACAGTAATGCCTGGGACAGCATTCACAGCAGGGAGGAGCCCGACCACGCACAGTAATGCCTACGACAGCATTCTCAACAGGGAGGAGCCCTGCCACTGCACAGTAACACCCAGGACAGCATTCACAGCAGGGAGGAGCCCGGCCATTGCACAGTAATGCCTGGGACAGCATTCACAGCAGGGAGGAGCCCAGCCACGCACAGTAACGCCTGGGACAGCATTCACAGCAGGGAGGAGCCCTGCCACTGCATAGTAACGCCCAGGACAGCATTCACAGCAGGGAGGAGCCCGGCCACTGCACAGTAATGCGTGGGACAGCATTCACAGCAGGGAGGAGCCCGGCCACGCCCAGTAAGTCCTGCGACAGCATTCTCAGCTGGGGGGAGCGCGGGCACGGGCGTGGTGGGGGGGGGCCGGGTGTC
>CAUYPK010014572.1:0-10040 GCA_963574355.1 Loris lydekkerianus
GGGGGAAGGAGCCATTATCACCTGAGTTGCAATTTGATTTGTCTTAGACTCCATGGACCTGGAACAAAGAAGTGATAACTTTGGTAAAGTATCTCAAGAATGGAAGAAAAAGTATCCAATGTACTCAGCCCTACTATGAAACTAATTTATGACTTTCATATGAAAGCTATAACCCAGTTATAACCTGAGAATATGGGGAAGGAGGAGAGGGAGGGGAGGGAGGGAGGAGGGCGGGGGGGAGGATGGGCGGAGGGAGGGTGATTGGTGGGATTACACCTAGGGTGCATCTTACAAGGGTATATGTGAAACTTGGCAAATGTGGAATATAAATGTCTTAACACAATAACTAAGAAAATGCCAGGAAGGCTATGTTAACCAGTGTGATGAAAATGTGTCAAATGGTCTATAAAACCAGTGTAGGGTGCCCCATGATCACATTAATGTACACAGCTATGATTTAATAATAATAAAAAAGAAAAGATATGAGCAGGAAAGTTGAAAGGACATCATGGAAAGGAATCCAGGACAACCCAGGGTATATGGAACCTCAAGGGCTGAGGTAAGGGGAGGGTGGAAAAATTGGGGTAGGCGTGCCTGAGACAGGTCTGGAGGTCCTTATAAAATAAACTGTGTCACAGGTTAGCATAGTCACTAAAATTGGCTTTCCAATTTTAAGCCTCAATTAACTGCTTAATTATAATTATTAATTGGCATTAGTGTAAGTCTAATAGCTTTTATTTAAATTTTAAGGTGCTCCTCATTTTGCCAAAATGAAGATAGTCCTGTTGGTTTGTCAGAGTTTTGTAATAAGGTTATCATAATTTGATCCTGGTTTCCTTATAAGACAATATGACCAAGTCTTTGAGCTCCTGGATAATATGGAGCCTCAGACCTCTCTGCCTCACGTTCCTGCGCCCCAGGTCCTACCCTGTTACACCATTGCTTGGGCTTTTCTTCTCCCTGGGGTGCTTTCACTCTCCAACCATACCTTGGAGTCCTTCAGGGCTGAGCCCACACTCTATCAGCACATGCAGTTTCCTGGGGATTCTATGAAACGGTCCTGGGCAGCACTGACTCGCCTGCCTCTACTGCGCCCCCTGCCCTCTCTCCTGGCACAGTTAAAGGTGTCCTTGCTCTTTTGCTCCATTGCCCAGTCCCTTCCCCCTGGCTGGGTGAACTGCAAGACAGACTGTCTTCCTCATCCTTGCATCTTCCAACTGGTACTTAATAATGGCTGTTGGATAGGGCTGTATGCAGCAGGCGCATGATGCATTTCTGTAGAAATTTCAGGAGCCCCAGAAAACCAATATCCACCTCCCTAAACTGATGCCCAAACTCCCCTTTTAGTCTGGGTAAGGTTCTCATTTCATCTCAAAGGCAATGCTTGCCAGAAAGGCTATGAAGTTTCCAGCTCTCCTGGGAATATTGGAATTCTGGATTAAGCATCCTAACCACTAAGATTGGAGAGGTTCTATATTGGAATAAATGCTGTTAATCTAAAAAGGCACACCACATTCCCTCTTCTAGACACTACAGTGAGAGATCATATGGGTAGTAATCAGTCAAGCTTGGGCTCCAGAACCAGACTGTCTGGCTTCTAATTAGAACTGATTTGTTGCCTATTAAATGGGTTAATATTCATGAGTGCATGGAGCAGGCTGGGCATGTGCTTAGCGCTCAGCGAGTGCGGTTGGTGCTGTGTTGTTGCTGTTACTCTTACCCAACTAATCTGAATGTGACTGTGCCCGTTTGGGAAGCCTCTTCTCTTGCTTTGTATTCACAATGAGATCAAATTCAGAGCTTTACTGTGTTCCTCCTTAAGTAAAATCAAACTCCAAAAGTCTTGGTGACAAATGCAGACTTTGCTAAAGATTTATTAAGGAAATCTGGAGAATAATTACGTACCACATGGCAAAACATAAAACAAATTTCCCCTTTAAAGCATTTCAGCTCTTTCCCTAAAGTTTCTCTTTCAACAAGAGCAACCTCACCAGTTCTTTCTCCCTGAGTATTCTTCCACCCTATTTGGTGGCTTCCCTAGCAATTCAGACACATCCTTTTTGGGAGTTACCCTCCTTGGAAGGTAGGTAGAATAATCTTTTCCCTCTCACTTTTAGAATGTTAACTAAAAGAAAGTATTATCTATTCTATTTGTCAAAAATTAAGTATGAATGCTAGATACCCAGAATTCCTGGGTGACCCCAGTCTACAAAACTTAGTTTACCTGCTGTGGCTAGTGGGGTATTGGATCTGATTCATACCAGCTCATTACAGCCAGTGTGTACATTTCTTCCAAGCTCTGCTTTATTTATTTATTTATTTATTTTTATTGTTAAATCATAGCTGTGTACATTAGTGCAATCACCTGTACCCATTCCCAGCTCTGCTTTTCATGATGTCTTGTTGGTAACTTGAAATCTGCCATCATGGGAGCATTTACACCACTGTCATTGGCAAAGGGTACAGACCAGGGCTTTCCCCTCCCTGGAAAGTGGTTGTTAAATGTTTACCAGCACACCCTTGCTGTAACTATTGGCACAACATCTTTCTCTGGCTGTCATATGAGACCTCAGAGGTGCACTTGTGTGGTGCTTTCTGCCTCCAGATTTGTGGTATTCTTCGACAAGCCTCGGAGTCCAGGTGGCTAGGAGAATTGTCCTCTATTCTTGAAACTCTAAGCCAGTCCAGCAGTCTTCTCTCTTCTTCTTTTTCAGCTTTATCTGAAAATAAGCAGCCTTACCACTGCTTATTTTTCTGGAATCTGAGTTCTTTTTCCTAGTTGATGAGCCTAGATCACATCTCAGGCTGGTCCAGGGTCACTCTCAAATATTTTTTTTTTCTAAAGTCCCACTGTGGCACGTATCAGGGGCCTCATCAGTTATGACATGGACTGTGCAAGATTTGATCACAGGGATATGTCAAGTGGTGATGCTGGAGATGTCGTACACCTACAGATGTGTATTGCTACTGTTGGATTTCTGCCACCAACCAGGCTCTCACTGTAGTCAACACTGTGTAGTTGACTACAGTGCAGTGTAGGTCTGCACTGTAGCTGCATAGTCAAATCCCCTGGGTTTCAAAACTCCCATGGCATGAGCTGCACCCCAAACAATTAAGTCAGATGAGACCCAGATGTCATCTTACCTCTTAAGATCTATAAGGTTGACTTGAGTTTCTATTCCAATCTCTGGAAGGCCCAGGCTGGTCCTTGTGGACTATTAATTTGATATTTCATGGTCATCTCTGCTCCAGTTAAACTAGTTTGTGATCATGTATTTCTTTGTGATTATTTGATTAATTCAATTGTATGCTCGATGAGGATGGGGATTGTCTTTTTTCACCATCTAGACCGAGTGCTTAAAAAACTTATGTTTGGCACATAATAGGTGCTCGGTGGATTGTTGCTGAATACTCATGGGGTATCTGTGGGCAGGATTGAGACTGGGCCTCTGAAAGAAGCTGTGACCAGGAGTGAAAAAACAGATATATTATATGTCTCTGGTTCCTTCTCCTCTCTTTGGAGACCAGCCTTCTGTGCCTCCTGGTCTTCTGAGTGGGTGAGAGAAACCACCATATGGGTCCTTAGATTATATCACCCACATTTAAGGGACCAACTCACATGGCTGCAAACTCTTAGTCCCAATTCTTCAGTGAGAGGATGGGAGTGGCTTACATTAGTTTAGGTGTCCAACCCTTGTCCAACGAATACTGCTGAGAGGACAGGGTCACCAGGAGCATTGAGTACGTGTCCACCTGAGGAATCATAGTAAACTTGGAAGATAGCCCAAAACATGCTCACAGTAGCTGCTATAGAACCATTGCAAGAAGGAAAATGAAGCTCTGAGTGGTGATAAGCAGCCGGGAGAATGAGAAGGAGGAGATAGGTGGGTCCAGGGAGCTGAGGGAGAGTAAGGAAGCCCTACCAGTCAAGAGGGGCAGGGGTTATTAACTTGTCTCCCTGGACCAGATTTTTAGGTTCAAGTCCCAAGGGCCTGGAAAGGCCAAATATTCCCAAGACTGATTTCCTGGCTGCCTTTAAGCCTCTCATTTCAGTGGAGGGGAGCAAATCAGATGGATCAGTGCCCAGTCTGCAGAGAGAAGCTGGCTGGCTCTGGATGGGGTTGGCATTATCCAGACCTTGTCCAACTAATATGAAACTGTTGACAGTGGGGGAGGGTAGAAATCTGAGTGAGGGAGAGAAAGAGGGAGGGAGAAAGAGAGCCAACCATATGAGGCCTGGAGCTCTCAGGGTGTAGTTTGCTGTGAATAAATGTTCTGGGCAGTGATTTTCCTACCCGGTGTGAGCTCTGTGGATGCAAGAACCTTGTCCTTTTCAGTAAATAACAACTTATTAAGTACCTACTGAGGCCAAAGGCTAAAATGGCATACGAGACAGCCTCTGTCATTATGGGACATAGTCTAATGGGAGGATCAGGCAGTTTGGGGACAACATGGCTGGTGAGTGCTCCAGGAGAGGCATCTGGTACCATAAGACACACAGATGTCTACTAGCCCACAGCTGTCAGAAAAGGCTTCCTGAAAGAGGCAGAGTTTAAGCTGGAGCAAAATGGATAAGATTTAGCCAGGTAGATGAGGGTCTTTGTGAGGGGAAGTGTAGGGTGTAGAGTTTTGGGTAGACGGAACGGTGTTCACAAAAGCCCACAGATGTAAAAACCATGGGGTTGTCAAGAAATGTCAAGTTGTTCAAAAGTCTGGAGCACCGGCCATCAAGTCCTTATGGTAATACTGTCATGTTCTGCAACTTTCTCACTATTTCATGGGCAGGAACCTGTGTTCTGCACCTGTGGAAGGCGTCTCCAAAGGTCATGGGCTCTGATGACTATGAGGGAGGACATGAAGGACATGGAACATCTCTTGGGCTGTTGTCTCCTCTGTAAACCAACTGGAACAAGAAAACAATTTGCAGATGGAAGGGAGTTTATCACCACTTCTCTTGGGTTCTGCTGTAGTTCTGTGTTTGAAGCTGTACTGGCAACACTCTTTTGATTATTGAATTGTTGACTTGACCAGAGTTGCTTTCTAGGGCTGCACTCCAATGTCCTGCCCTGCTGTATGCATGGCCTGTTCTACCAGTGCCCTGGTGGCAATACCATCCCCACAACCTGCCAAAGAGAGTCTATGTCCTCTGATGTACACTTTCTCTGGGTGTGGGGATATTCCCACTGTGACATGGTGGCCCCACGGATCATCAAGGTGAGTTGCTGGACAGGTATCTCCTCTCACACTGCTCTGTGCATGCTGCCTCTTCAGCTGTGGGGAAGATATGGAGGGAGCCAAGGAGGAAGAAGACAATTTTCTCTGTTAGAGGAGGAGGGGCAGTCTTTAGTCAAGGCTGCCTGAGTGGCTCTGTCCTCTGCAAGAACCTCATAACTGCCTGGGTCCCAGTTTCTTTGTAACAGGGGAAGGTCAGGCAGCTGCTCTTTGTCTTGTTTGCCCACGTGTGGCCTGAGAGTCCTCCAGCCTGGGCTCAGGAGGGAGCACATGGGTAGAAGGAGCTGAGAAGAGTGCGCTGGGCAGGCCAGGATGGTGGACTCAAGTCACAGGGACCTGGCTAACAGGTACATCCTCTCTGCTCCTGGATGGGGTACGATTTCTCCCCAGTACCCTCCATAGTTCTTGTGTTTCATCTGCCTCCATGGTCAAGGCTGTGCAATCAACCCTCTGGCATCAACTCCCTCCCTCCCTCCCTTGACGTGTCCATGGTGCCCTTGACATGTCTATGACCTGACTCAGAGACATTCCCCATCCCCTCTGAATCACTATGGCTGCCTGCATCTGGAGTGACTTACATTTGTTGTGTCTGGTCCTATAATAAGATTTTCCATACTTATACTTACTTTATCTTGTAGAGTCCTAATGAAATACCCTCTGATGCAAGTTCTGCTTAGAACATCCTTTTCCTCCTCTTCATGTTGCTGGTTTGCTCCCATCATTCATGCATCAGCTCAATTATTATTATTTTTTAAGACAGTGTCCCAAGCTGTCACCCTAGGTAGAGTGTTGTGGCATCATAACTCACAGCAGCCTCCAACCTCTGCTTGAGTGATCCTCTTGCCTCATTTTTTCTATCTTTTTTTTTTTTTTTTCTCATTAGAGACAGAGTCTTGCTTTTGCTCAGGCTGGTCTTGAACTTGTGAGCTCAAGCAATCCACCTGCCTCAGCCTCCCAGAGTGTTAGGATTACAGGCGTGAGCCACTGCTCCCAGCCCATCAGCTCAATTGTTTCTTCTAATGTTTTACTCCCACATCCTACCATCTCATCCTGTTTTATTTTGTTTTATTTTCTACGTAGAGTTTATTATGGAAGTTATCCTACCTAGTTCTCAATTGTTTATCATTCCTCCTTGGAATGTAAGCTCCCAAGAGCAGAGACCTTGTATGTTTTGCTTACTGCTGCCCTAGTCCTCCCCCAGTATCTGGAAGAGTGCCTGGCATACACTGGCTACTCATAAACATGCTTTGAATGAACCAATGCTATCATCACCATGCCAGACATGAGAACGTTGAAGCAGAGAGAGGCTAAGTAACTTACACTTTGGTACAATGGCAGAACTGAGGTTCAAGCCCAAGTGCTTATCTCCAAAACAGACACATTTAACCTTGATACTATGCTGGCCCTGTGGTTATGTGACCTCTGACAACCAGATTTCTCTTACTAGGCTTAAGTGGGCTAGAATATTTTTCAGCTTTGGCAGTGCCACCTAACTGGCACCAGGCATTGCTTTTCTTGACATGGAACATGATTTCCTGGATCTGTATCTTTTATTTCTCCCCGCCTCCCAAATTGTCTGAGGCTGAGCACTTTTTTTTTTTTCTTTCTGTCTCACAGGCCTGGAAATGGCAGAAACCTGCATATATTTCTTTCTCCATGACCTGACTATCAAGAGGGCCTCAAATTTATAATTGCTTTGGGTCTTAGATGTCATGGCACTGAGGATGAATGAGAGCATTGAGATTGAATTTTTTTTTTTTTTTTTTTTTTTTTTTTTTGTAGTTTTTGGCCAGGGCTGGGTTTGAACCCACCACCTCCAGCATATGGGGCCAGTGCCCTATTCCTTTGAGCCACAGGTTCCAACTGAGATTGGATTCTTGAATAAAGCTCTATGGGGAAGAAGAAATGAAAAACTCAGTCATTTTTTTAGGGGAAGCATACAAATAAAAAGCCTTATCCTACTAAGAAACTCTCTAAGGATGAAAGAACAACAGAATCACATAGAATTGGGTAAGAAAAATGAGAGCAAAACATGAAATTCCATCCCACTTCTGGAAAGACTCAGAGGAAAAGGGATGAGTATAGTTTGGTTCTTAGATTTTGTAGTTTTGGCATATAAATAAAGAAGGGATCAAAAGGAGGGAAATGGGAATAAGGAGAAAATCTAGACTTTCAAAAGATACTGAAAGGAGATGTGTTGACATCCTGGCTGCAACCTTGCAGTGATTGCATCACTAAAATACGAGGCTAATCCCAGCACAGAGAATCTTCCACCGTAACTTCAAAACACTGGCAAGGGGACACTCAAAATGCCTTGAGCACTTACCATCTCATGTCGTTGTCTTTATCTGATACATCCATAAGTCTCCTGCAAAAGTCAGTCTTGGTAAATGCTTTAAATGAGTCATTATGGAAATACATTTCTACATTATAAATTTTCTTCCACATGGAAACATGAAATCCCTTAAATAAGAAATAAAATCCCAAAGACGTCTGATTCAGAAATAGAGGCTCCCACGCTTTTTTCTTATGTCTTCCTGCTAAGAGAAATTTCTTTAAAAAATAATCTCAGGAGGCTATATTGCTTGAAACCAAAACAAGCGGCTGGGTCGTCTGGGCTGGAATTCTGCCGAGGAGACAGCTAAGGCTGAGGACGTCATTCGCTTATTGATGTTGATGCTGGAGTCAGCTGGGGCAGAAGCTTTGAGATGCTTGGTACAGAGGATGGTGAAGTGGCTTCCCCCAATCCTGGGAGTGTGTATAGTACCCTTGATGGGATTAGATGTATGCAGGGGGAGCTGTGGAGATAGATGGTTTCCCAAGTGACTTTTAACTTTTTTCAGCTCATGGAGACATAGTCTCTCCAGGTGACACACCTTTTCTATCTGGGAACGTGCTTGGGCGTGCAGGAAGCTACAGAATAAACCTGTGTGCCTTTCCAAGGTTTGCTATTTAAGACTGGGGGAATACATTTGCTCTTCATTAGAATAAGTATAATATGGAGCAGAAGGCAAAAATCATGTGGACTTTGAAGACAACTTCAAGGAAAGGATGTATTTATGGTGGGGGCATTTGGGGCTCTGCCTTCCTCAGCGGTCACTGGCTTCCATGGACTTCTCCTGTGCCATTCCAGGCCACTGGCATGTTTGAGAAACATTAACACAGTGGACAGCGTTGGTGTCTCTGGAATAAAGTGACGATCAGATGGGAAAGAGCTAGTCAGTGTGGGCCAGAGAGGAGAAACTGGCAGTGCCCGTCCAAGGTACTGTCCAGGGCTGGCACTTCCCCAGGGTAGAGATGTCTCAGGCTGTCGCAGCCCAAAACAATAAAAAAAATTTTTTTTATTTCAAATAAGAGGGTAAATGTTCAGGTTACATTGTTTTCATTTCTAAGGTAAAGTTCAAGTTGTAGCTGAGCCCTTCACCCAGGGGGTGTGCTAAACACCCTCACACTGTGTACATCGTATGAGATCCGACCATTCATCTTCTCCCTGGCTTGAGTATACTTACGTTTTTCTTCTTTGTGGGCCTGTTGTGGTTTATAAATTGGTTTCATATTAGCATTGAGTACTTTGGATACTTTCCCCCCATTCTTATGATACTTAGAAGAATGTGTTTCAACTGCATCCAGTAAACCCAAAAGATGTAAAGTCTCCTTCTTTTCTTATGGCTGAAGAATACTCCAGGGTATGCATATACCGCAGTTTGTTAATCCATTCGTGGGTTGATGGATACTTGGGTTGATTTCACATTTTGGCAATTGTGAATTGAGCTGCAATAAATATTCTAGTGCAAATGTCTTTGTGGTGAAATGATTTTCTTTCTTCTGGGTAGATACTTAGTAATGGGATTGCAGGATCAAATGGAAGGTTCATTTTTAGTTCTTTGAGAATTCGCTATCCTTCTTTCCATAGTGGTCCTATTAGTTTGCAATCCCTCCAGCAGTGCAAAAGTAAAACTATCAAATAGTGACATCATATTTTTAGAAAAGACCACCTTTGTTTTGACTTCCTGCTCTCCCGGCAATCTTCTTTTGTGATTTGGTCATCCACGCATTTTTCCTGCGTTGATAACATCTGGCCTTCTCAGTGGTTGTATTTCTCACTGTAAATCACGGGTTCTCAATTGGGGGGGATGTTGGCAATGTCCCCACAAGGGACATCCTGTATTGTCTGTAGACATTTTGGTTGTCAAACTGAGGGAGGGATATGACTCTAGAATCTAGTGGGTGGAGGCCAGGGGTCCTGCTAAACAGCTTCTTATGCACAGGACGGATCCCTCTCCCAACAATGTACTATCCAGCCCTAACAGTGCTGAGATTGAAAAACCCTGATGTAAGTGACAAGCTGATATTCCAGTTTGTCCATCAATCTCTCATGAGCTTGGTTTGAATTTGCCGCTGAGAGACTAGACCAGTCTCGGAGCAGGATGTAATCAGGTCTCACCCTGGAATCAGAGCTCTTGACAGCCAGCTTGCCTGCCTTGACCTGAAATTCTTTCAGCTTTGAAAGAATTGCCCTATTTTAAAATGTTTTAATTTTTCTTTCACTTAAAAAAATTAAGTCAGTAAAATATGAATACACAATGTAAAGTTTTAGGTAAAAAATGATAGGCAATTATTCTTGTATTTGCGTTCACCCAAGCACATACTGATTAAAAAAAAACAGTAAGGGTGGCGCCCGTGGCTCAGTGAGTAGGGCACCAGCCCCATATACCGAGGGTGGCGGGTTCAAACCCAGCCCCGGCTTAACTGCAACCAAAAAATAGCTGGGCTTTGTGGTGGGACCTGTAGTCCCAGCTGCTCGGGAG